>CBVK0100262577.1:0-26907 GCA_900067695.1 Picea abies
AGGACCTGGAAAATTCTACAGAGTCGCCATTGTTAACCCCTAGATTTTCAAGGGTTAAGAGCCAACATGCACTATTTTGGCTGGCATTCTAAGATTCTCCCAGAGTTTAGCACTTGTGTTGAGCAAGAGGTTGGTTCCCATCAGAGGCAGGTATATGATTGGTACATGGTTATTTTGTTCATAGATAGAGTTAGCTTGGTTTCCCATGCATTTTGAGAGAGATGTCTACATACAATAGGTGTAGCTACTTTTTAGGAGACATGGTTTGAGTGGGTCTCGTGACAGTTTGGAGCAGTTTTGAGCATACAGGGATGGTCCTTGCATGATTTTAGGCATGATAGCACTTTTTCGGGCGACATGTAAGAAATTTCTATATTTAGCACTTTGAGCTCTAGGCCCAGATTTAGATTCTGACCACATATTATTGATCCTTGAGACATTTTGAGTCTTTTGGACCTTTTCCGGGACAATTTGACACAAATTTCTATTTTTATTAGGTTGAGCACCAGGGCTTGCATGTAGATTCTGATTGCGGATTCAGAACCCTCGCGAGAAATCGAATCCAATGACTATAATATCATGGAAATGCGAGGACTTTCTATTTTTAGAAGTAGACACATGGTGATGGACTCCTTGCCATTCTGAGCATTTGTGGAGAGTTTGGGTCTGTTTCGACAAGTTTCAAATTTTTGGGACTAGATGGCTATTTTTGGAAATTTCTATTTTTAGTAGTCATCATCATCTCTAGTAGTGACAAGTGGCAGGCTTAGATTTCGACATGTGGTAGAGTATCAGGATGATGTTGCATCTACATGGCATCATGGAAGTTGGAATACGGGTGGATTTTCCAAGGATTATGTATTAAATGAGAATTAATTAAGCTAAAGAGGTGGCACATGGGTGATGTGGCATGGTCTGGAGAAGGTTTAGCCACTCAAGGCTAGTTTTTCTCACTCCATTCCTCTCACTTTCCATATTCTCACTTTTCATGCAACCAATTTCTAAAAATTCTCCCTAAATTGCTTTTAAACGCAAAATCCCTAAATTTTAGGAAATCCCTAAAAAATAGGGAAAATTCCCCTTTAACTCATAACTCCTTCATCCCTTAGCCAAATTTAGCAATCTAACATGCGATGGAAAGCTAAAATTATTCTCCATACACTCTAACTCATAACTCACCCATGCACATTACTCACTCACACTTATTCCCTCATGCACATTAATTCCTAAATTTCTCACTCACACTTATTCCCTCATGCGCATTAACTCCTATTTTATTCACACTCCTCTCCTATATATTGGATGGTCTTCATTGGTTATTGGTCGGTTCTTGGCAACAACTGGCAACAACTAGCACAGTGTTCTTTCTCATTCCTCTCTCTTTCTCTCTTAGTCTAGTGACTCTTCTTTGAGTAGAGTGATCATTGTACCGGTTGTGGACTTGCCTATTGTGGTGTAGCCAAACCTCTTGCAAGCCTATCAATAAAGAATTCAAGTGGTTGTGTTCTAACCTTGTCTCTTGTCGGTGTCTTGTGAAATTTGCAATCTGATTTGTCATCCTCTTAACTGTTCATTTTGATTTTACTAATCTTTTGAGTAGTTTTTTGTTCTATTCTTATTCTATATTCATCGAGCTAACCCTACAAGATCCCTCCAAGTGAAGCAATCATATTTTCCTATCGTTTTGGACAGTTTGACATGTTGTTTTTTTAGTTTAAACACAGAAAATCAGTCTAAAAGGACAACAACAAGGTACCTTGGGTGCCTAGGGACTCCCCCCTAAGGCTAGCAAGCACTAGCCCAAACAGAGAGGGGTTTAGCCCGAGACAATTTGGGGCTATGACTCCTTTAATTAACCATTTTTACACTGCTATTATAACAGGTCTATCAACACAATTTAAAGGGTGGAAATTTGTGCTAATACAACTTAATGGGTTTCTTTGATTTTGCAAACCCATTTGAACTGTCTTTTTTTCCAGAGACAATGGAATCCTCTATCTTCTTTGCTTAGTCTTTGATTAGTCTAGCCTTGAAGATAAATCATAATACCATCATATTGACATGTACATCCTCAAGCTAGAGCTCAATTTCTTCAAGTATTTTCTGGTGATCTTTCTGAATCTTGTCTTCCTTCACTTTTTGAAGTTGTAATTTGATGCCATCCATCAAATTATTACATCCTTCTTCAATTCTAGATTGCATTTCTAATTTTACCTCAATTGTATTTAGGGCATCTTCAACCTTCTTGCAAATTTCCTCTCCAAGCCTTTTTGGTAGTATCCTCTTCAATTTTTTGGTTGATATCTTCATCCTTATTCTTTCATTCAGACTCTTGTAAACCCCTTTCACATTCTTAACATCTTTAAGAAGTTATTGATTATGCTTACACAACCTTTTGATTTTTTCATCTTTCTTTTTCAGTTCTTCCCATAACTCATCCTTTTTCCACTTTGCTTTGCTACTCCTTTCTTGTTTTAATTTTTGAACCTCCTTCATCAATGCTTGATTAATGGGTTGCATCTTGGAAAAATCGTCACCTTTGTTTATAAGATCTTCTTCATCTCTTTATTATGCTTTTGCAATTTGGAAAATTATTCTTATTTCATTTAATTCATCTTGAATTTTGTACATCTCCTCCATTTTTGTATCCTTGATCCATTTATTTGAGAAGAGTTTTTCAAATTTTTCCCATGTGGAGTAGAATCTAGTATCTTCATGCTTAAAAGCTTCACCTTGAAAAGAAAAAGCTTTTAAAACCCTAATTTGGAGACTGTCCTACTGGTTGACCTTTTTCTTGATGTATCTTTGAAATTTCGACCCTTCAGAGTCTGAAATTTCGGCCTGTAGTTTTCTGATGTCTTCTATGAAATGTCGTGGGTTTGACCAAATTTTGATGTGCCAAGTGAAAGTTATGTTAGCTTTCCCAAAACTTGCTGATTTTTGACCCTTTCAAGAGATTGTACAGCATGCCATGTGTCCAATTTTTTGATATGCATTTGAAATTTGGACCTGAAACACTATGGTCTGTCTTCTTTCCAATGAAATTGGTGGCATTCAATTTGGATCTTTCTAGAATTGGATATGACTGTTTTACCCATAACACCTGTTTGAGACTAGTTTAAGGACTAGTCAAAATCCTTAACTTCTACTACTTGTAACTTGAAAAGTATAGTGAATCAGAATCTGAAGTTTTTACCACATGTACTTCGCTATGTTTTTTCAGGCTCCCAAAAATTTTCGTTGTCTGAAACTTCCCAAAAAAAAAGTTGAGTGAAAATGTCAAGATGACTCGTTTGAAGGAGCCAAACCCAAGGATTGTATGCTTTGATACCAAATGTTATGTACCAAAACCTTAAAATATCATAATAAATCAGAGTACACACAATGTACACAATATGTGAGCATCAAGCACAACTCCCAAATAGATAATAGAGATGAGTTACACAACTACTCCTTAAAGTACAGGAGAGCCTTTTCCAAATACCCCAATACATTCATACATCCAAATCACATGTTCCTCAATAATGACTATATGATCTCTATATATACCTATTCACACATTGCACATGTGGCCCCTTTATAGGCCTACCACTATTACACATACATTTACCCCATTACATATACACTTAACCCCATATATGCCCCCCTTGGGATCATAACATATACATTTAACCCCATCTATACCCCCCTTGGGGTCATATCAAAAGGGAACCTTTTATACAAGTCAAGGGCACATGGACATGCCAACTAGAAAGGCAACCTTTCACTCCTAACTAATTAGATATTCCTAATGACAACCTCACCTCCTAAATTAACTTTACAACCTCTTTATACAACTCATAAAGTGATTACATCTTTTGACTTTATCATAACTTTATCAACTAAATGTGATTTTATTACGATGTCAAAGTTATTGCATGAGAAAATAGACCAAACAACATAATATAACAGTGACAAAACTTAGGCTAATAGCTCGGATGGTGATGGGGGTCTGAACTTTTGTGAGTTTGCCTACTCATTGGAGTGGGGCTTATGAAGTCTTTTATGTGGAAGTGATTTGATTTCATGAAATTGAACTATTGATTACTTGTTCGAAAAAAATTGTGCAAAGATTATTCAACCCTTCTTTGTCATTTCTAAATGGATAAATGATAACTATTTAGATGCATCTTTCCATCTACATAAGATATTGCTGTTTTTGTTTCAAGAGAATGCCTTAAAGATTGCAATATTGACTTTCTATTGCTTTTATGATTCATTTGTGCAGCCGGATGTAGATTTGTTCATTTTCTTGGAGCGAGCAATTTCTTCCTTCCCAACATTTTCTGTGAGAATTTCAGCCTGTTTTAGCTTTATCAAGATTCTTAATTGAGTTTATTTATTCTCATTTATCTTTTGTAGTTGAAGTATACTTTTTGTGGTAAAAGTTTAGTGATATGGGGAACCTACCCATATTTTTAATCAAATATTACCTTCTCATGTTATGAATACCCTGATTTGATTTTGAACCATGCCTTACTTTCATCCTATTTGGGGATGTTAGATCGTAATCCCTAATTGAGTAGATGAACATGTGGATAACATTGAAGCAATATGGGCTGAATAACTTTTCTAAAAGATCAGCAAACGTAAATCAATGATTAAGGAAACATGTGTCAACATCAATTCCAGAATGGTAGTGTTATCTACGTCCCCTAATATGAAGTGATAACTGTGAAAAAAATTAAAATAACTTCTCTTGATCTCAAACACTAGATTCAAGATGTATCCATGAAAATTTGGTGTTAACAAGACTCAAAGCCATTGCTACAAAACAAGGCATCCCAAGAGAATAAATACCATACAAGTGCACTTCAAAAGTTCAATACCACAATGCTACAACCCTTAGGGCACACTTTTATAGCATATGACAGATCCGAAATGTATTATTACAACAGATTATAACAAAAACAAATATGCTATTTAATCTTCAAGATATGTATTAAATCACTTAACCAATTCAGCTATAGGTTATGTCAAATCAGCATGAACAACAAGTGTTGGAATCTACTCAATCACGAAGATAACATAAGATGAAAATCAAATTTGCAAGTACACAATATTTGGATGCCTGGAGATTTCATATATATAAAAGATTTGAAGTACAAGTACATACCAGTGTTACGAACATCGCATCGGCAAAAATATCGCCGAGGGTCCAAAACCAAAAATATCGGCAACATTCGGGGAAAATATTGGAAAATGTTGTAAGAATGAAAAAAATACAAAAATGTTCATTTTTTTCAAATTTTTAAATATCTAAAGCATCAACAACATCAAATAAATGCATTTCCACATAAATATGAAAAGATAACTGATATATAAGATGTATAAGATGTCTAGTAGACTTGAATACATCACATATCAACACTGAATCATGTCCTAACTCTAAAGCCTCAAAATATCATAAAAAAATATAATAAATGTATCTAATCATCATGAGTCATCTACGAAGGAATCAGATAAATAAACTAACGATTCCCTCTACCCCTTTTACGGGCATAGGTGATAGCTCTAGAAATGGATTTTCCTTTAGAGGAAGAAGGCCTTGGGGTTGGCATTGGACTCTGATGTCCTATAGAAGAAGCGGGAGCTAGACTTTGGTGTCCTCTACTGGTGCTACTGCCAAGTACAACTCGCTCTATCGGAGTCCATGAAGATATATTCATGTGCATCCATATGAATCCAAACCATTATACACAAATATGCAAAGTTTCTCATGTAAATGGCAAGTAAGGGTGCATATAACCAAATTAGCACCAAGTGCAATCCATCTCTGAACCAAAATACATCAACAAAGATGCTGTAAATGGCCTCTAGAGTCCAAAAAAAAATCATGTTACAACAAATAACTACATATCATCAAAATCATTGCCTATATTAGGATCCTCATCGTCAATGTCACCCTCTAAGCATTAAAATAAGATAGAAAAAGCTTAACATGCCTAATAAGAGATTTTACTTGAGTGAAGGGTACATTTTTACAAGGGTCATGACAAAAGAGTTCAACAATCAATGCCACCAACATCGAGATACATAGAGGGCTTGGTGCTCTTGATTAAATGCTAGTTCCATACCCTCATACATGATAGAATCTAGTGGAAATGTTGCAATACTGCCAATCTTGAAATCCTGAAAACCATTAAGTTTGCTGAATTTTGAATGGGACCCAAAATTCTACTTTCTCCATATGAAGTCCGATGAGGTTGGAACCACTCTCAAACATCCTGAAACAATTAATGGTAATGTTAAAAAAATTTAAGTAAAAGGATGAAAATGAAAGATAAAGGAGAATGCCACTTTTACTTAGTAGATTACCATTAATTAGTAGATTATTAGCCTCTTTCTATTTGCAATATGACAAAAAAAGAAAGTTTTCAGCTCTTGCTCCTTTGCTCTCCAAACCCCACAACTCTGTTTGCAAAATGACACTCAAAAACCCAAAAATCGTTTTTAAATCGTGACTGTCTGCGGGCTCTGCAACATTTTCCATCGACTCTCGATATTATTGCGTCATTTTCGAAAATATCGCTATATTATCGCCAGAGGAAAATGTCGTGATTTTTTCGGGCAATAATATCGTTGACCCTCAAAACGACGATAATATTGCGATGTCGGTGATATTATCGCGATGTTGGTAACACTGGTACATACCACAACTTTATCAAATAGCTGGTACAAGTCAAGCTCTCCAAACCCTATCTAGGGAAACCATAGAAAACCCTAGCCACCAACTACTTCTAGCTAGGAATCACTCCCAACCAAAGCTGGTCAGTTGGAGTGAACCCAATATAAAAATATATATTTTATTATTTTAATTCATGATATGCTACATTGGTCAACAACCGCATTATATGATAATAGGTGGTTAGAGTCGTACTCTTCCTATGGCCATCATATACATTAGACTATGATAATTATTGATTATTCATCTACAACTAATTCTAGTTTAGGTGTACTACAAGCTATTTCCTCTTGAAATGCTTCATCCTCAAAGCATGGATAAATTGAGCATTGTGAACTGGGTACTTTATTTTCCCAGGTTCATGTTGATAGGTTCCTCTGCTTGTTTCTTCTTCACTTTGTAAGCACTTGTTGTCATCTAAATAATTTGCTACCATCTCTATAGGAGGATCAACATTCCCTATTTTGTGATGAACTTCATTTGCTACAATATCATCTTCCAAGAGAATTGCAAGTTGTTTGTTTGCAGATTCCTCTGCCCTTCCAAGAGCCATCTTTTCCTTTTGACAATAGGTCTTTTCAGTTGAAAATTTGCTCCAAAATTTAGTTTCCTTCATTTGGTCAGGAACCTTCATCAAAAGCTCTTGAAACACAATTGGTTTCTCGGTAAAAGTCTGTGAATGATCTCCGATTTGATTTGTGCATTCTTTGTTCGGTCACTAGAAATTAGTGGGATATATGAACGCATGACACTTTTAATCCAGTCTGTTGGGTTGTAGGTTTGCAAGCAATTATCTAAAGCAATTTCTTCCTTTTGACCCTGTTGCCGCCTTTATACACACCTCGGGTTTAACATGGAAAAACTTTTAATCAACTAGGTGTGTCCTTGGGGGCAAGTCTCGAGTCAAGGTGTTGTCACCTGGTTCTCGACTCCTCCGTCTAGGCCAACTCGTAGCGAAGCCAAGGGGGGTAGTCCCTAAAGAAAATAAAACTAAGGCTTGATCTAAACTAAGAACAAAGAATAATATCTAGGGGTTTTTGTTACAACAACAATAGCAAGATATATAAATGAGATTACATCAACAACATATAATTGAAATTACACTAGTAGCATATATGACATATAAAATATTACTTGCTTATGTTTGAAATTTAAGCATTCAATATATTTGCATAAAAGATACAACTTACATGAAAAAAGGATACAAATACTTGAAGAAGAGATGATAAGCAAAATAGTGTGGACCAGTGCCAAATGTAACAAAATTGCTGTGAGATGCTGTGTATCACAAGTTGCTATGACATGCTGTGTATCACAAGTTGCTGTTGAAAAATGGAGTCTTGCAAGTGTGTTGGTTGTAAATTTTATAGGTTTCTTGATGTTGAGTGATTATTAAGCATTGAACAAGATTATTATGAATGTGTTTGTGAAGTGTTGCTTGAAAATAAAATTGCTTCAAATGTGGCCTCTCAAGAGGCTATCTCTAAGCTTGGAATTTGCAGAGAACTTGTCGAAGCCCAATGACTTCACCAAGAAGCTCAATGAAGGTGCCGGAGGTCCAACATGGGGAGAACCTAGATCTCAAAGTTCCCGTCTGACTTCACACACTCCCTTATGCGGTTTCCAAACAAAGCAATAACAACTTTTTGAGATTGTCCTAATTATGCTAATCTGCATTGACCCACCCCAGTTCTGATCAGTTCCCCAGATCGAGCTAGGTTTGCAAGGGTTCAGAGCACACATCTGGGAGCTGAGGGGAAAGGTTTATTTGCAATAAAATAAAACTGAAAGTAAATTGCAGAAAAATAAAAGATTTCTCTAATTAAACCAAGTCCACAAAAAGTTGCTATTGCTTTGTTTGGAAAACGCATAAAGGAGTGTGTGAAGTCAGACGGGAACTTTGAGATCTAGGTTCTCCCCGTGTTCAGAGCATACATCGGGGAGCTGAGGGGAAAGGTTTATTTGCAATAAAATAACATTGAAAGTAAATTGCAGAAAAATAAAAGATTTCTCTAATTAAACCAAGTCCACACTGCCCAACCCCTGTTTGGCGTAAGCCTACTTAGGGGAACTGAGGGGATTGGTTTATTTGTAAAAGTAAAACTGAAAGTAAAATGTTGAAAGGTAAATTAATGTAGCAATTAGTGTTCTACTTTGCAAAAATGAAAAGCTAAACTAAGATTGCTTTGTAGTGTTTATGATTGATGTTCCTTTTAGTTTATCTTTAAGATGTGTTAATTATAGAATTTAAGCAAGAAAGGAAACCACACAAGATAATCACACCACAAAACTGGTCACCCCTTAGGGGGAAAAAGAAAAGTGAGGCCTTCTTAGCCCACTTATTTTATTACTTTTATTACAATGCTTTCTCTTTCTTTGGGAGGCTTGTGATCCTTTATTAATGAGGATCTACAAGTTTACAAGGTTTTCCGGAGAGTTTATTGAAGTACAAGGTGCTTTTGGGTGTCGTGGAAACTTCGATTCCGCCAAAATCCGGCAGAGTCTCCCCTTGTTTATTTGTAAACCTGCATAGAACAGCAAGGAAATTTGGGCAAAAGATGACCAAAAAGCAAATAGGAAAGCCTGCAAAACAAGTTAGTTCATATACAAAAGGTGCGAGATAAATGACTAAGTAAATCTACACTAAACTAACCATTAGAGACTATTAATATGAACAAAAAAGAGGCCTTTTCCCAATGATATTACTTGCTGTCCTAAAACAACAAACAATATTAATGGGATGCCCAAATATAACTTTAAACTCTTATAAAACAAAACTACCCTTAGCTTTTAGATTTTTTCAAATAAACTTAGCATAAAGATAGAATTTTTCAAGCTAGTCCTAAACTACTTGCAAGAGAATATGCAAAGCAAAAATTTCCTTAAGATTTATCTTTTAGATTTAGAAATTAAACCTTGCATATAATAGTGTAACCAAATGAAATAATTTGACAAAGTTGAGAAGGAGAGAGAAAGAAAGTTTCCCCAAATCTTGAATCTTTTGGGGTATGGGGTCCTTTAGTGAATAGAGGAGGGAGCTCTTGTTCCTTTGTGCCTTGGAAAAAGTGATGGATGAGATCCAATCAACCACCTCTCCAAACTTGGCAAGTAAAAGGCTTGTCCAACCCTACAAACACTTTGTTAAAGGAAGGTATTCCCTACACAACAAGACTTATTCAAGCACATTAGTTCATGTGAAAAATATGCTAGATCAATATCTTATATTGTATGAAATAATAGAATCTAAAAGAAAATAAGCTAATTAGATCTTACCCTACAATGTGCCAACACACTTTAAAAGGCCTTCAAAGAATAGACATGCAAAGCTTAAACCAATACAAGTTACCTCAAACACCATTGAGCATCAATGCATCCACACTATGAGAACCAACACTAATTGACCTCCAAAGTCTTTTATTCAATTCTTGAGAAAGAGTAATACAATGATAACTTTTACAATCAACAATTTCTTGCCCAAGCTCCAACTAAACAAATGAGAAGGGGTCGACTTAGTTAAATAGCATTTGGGGTGAGAATTCCAAAGAAGGGCACATTGCCAAGTGGAGACGGCGCACTTGAGCTTGAGGGCGTGTGGCCAAGAGAGAAGGAGTTTGCTTTGCCACCTCTCCACTTAAGGTAAGACTTAACTCCACTTAATTTGAGCATGTGGGAGAGGAGAACTCGCCACATATGCTTGGTAGGTGGAGAGGGCGAGTCATCCCTCTTGGGATTGACACCCCTCTTCCATAATGCACCACATATGCTTAGAGAGGGTGAGTTCCCATCTTCGGATCTCCACCCTTGTACAACTCATCATCTAAATCGCCTTTAACTTGAGAGAGGTCGCCACCTCTTCTTGGAACTCAAGACACAAGAAAATCATGTCCTAGACTTGTTTCCTAAATAATAGGCTTGCTGATTTTATATGATTTTTTGCCTTTTATTTGTCTTTTTTGTGAGAGAAATTGATTTTGAGTGATTAAAATCACTTATTTTCACTCACAAAGTGGATACTTAGGTGAAGTGGGTATTCTTAGTCCAAAAACGAATACCCCAAGGCATATGATGCCTCCTAGTACCACCTTTTTTACTCTTGAACAATTTACAATTAAAAAATCCTGTTTTGTGGGAAATTTTTTATTGACTCAAAACATTTAAAAAAACCTAAGGGGGACTTAGCGCAATTTCCATATGATTCAAAATGATGACCTAGCATGGTAATATACACATTTTAAACACTAGACTTGGATTACCAAGCTAAGGCCTAACCATCAGTAACATACTCCAGCTTTGGAGGTATTTGAGTGAAAAACTTAGAAATTATAACTCGCCTAAAATGAATTTCAGGCAAGAAATAATTAACAAGTTAAAAAAACACTCTAGAGTATGTACTCATGATCAAGTCTTAGGAGGCCAAGCCTTTTACAAATTCATCATGCTAATCTCATCTTATTACAATGCTCCACAGGGGATGGAAATGCGAAAAAAGGTGGTCAATTTGACTAGCTGGACTTCTGAACTCTGAATTTTGAGCAACTAATTGCTCAATCTTTGGCGGCTCAACTGCAAGTCCATCCTAGTGCAACTTGGTGGATAACAGACCCAAAATTCATTTTCTTTAATTAAATTACCCATGACAAGTTGTTCATGCAAATAAATACCATCCCCGAAACTATTCCTAGTCGACATTAATTTTGTGCTAGTTAAACATCGCAAGCCATTTCTCATAATCGAATACTAGTTTTCTTTGTGACTTCCATGAAATCCAAATTTGGAAACTTCGTATTTGTTTCTAGAGGTATACACAACCTCTTTCTCAGGAAAATCTTGCACCAACGTGGATTGATAAAATTGCAAATGCGAATTATCAAGTTTTAGAAGTTTGTCATCATCCTCAGATAGAAATACCAATGACTATCTGTTGGTGCACATGATAAACCTAAGAATGTTATCAGGAAGTTGCTAGACTTCCTTCCCAAAATATTTGTTTCCCAATTTCTGCGCCGATTTCGCATAGGTTGTAGACAACCATGATTTCACCTGCCTTGCCTTCAACTCAACTTCATCCTCACATAATCTTATCTACGAAACCGAAGGAAATGATTTTATAATACTCCTCAAGAGAACGATGCTTTTGTTTTTGTTCTGAGTCTTCTGACTATTGCTCATGCTTTTAGGGTGGGCCTTAGGGTTTGTAATGTGGTTATTATTGTAGACAGATCCACCTTCTTCATACTGAGATCTAGATGCATCAGATTCATAATTCCTTTCAACTTTCATGGATTATCTTTTTATCTTCTTTCTCTCCTTTGTCCTCCTCTCACATAATCGTTGTTTCAAAAGAAGTTTATCTTCTTTATCATGCCGCTTCATCTCTTCCCTAAGTCAAATGTATCTTTCTTCAACTATGGTCTTCTCTTTCTTATTATTTGATCTCATCTTCTCATATTCTAGAGATAGAACACTGGAATCCTTATTGTTAAAGTGATTATCTAATTTGGAAAATTGTTTTACTTGTTTTGACTCTCCATTTGCAACATTTTGTATGAAGTCCTTATTTGCACCATCTGCACTGCCATCTTCATTCTCACTTCTTTCGCTGTCTTTAGGCTCATATTCATGCCCAATGCATACATATTCCATATTTTTCAGTTTGCTTCCAGTCTTTTTCAAAAAATGTACCTGGAAAGCTGTAGGGAGACCTAAAGAGACAAAGAAGTCTTCTATTGGTAACTTTGATACATCAAATATTTCCTTATCTAGATGTAAATGTATTAACCTCAAATATGTTACAAACGCCTATTGTGCCATATATTTCACATTTGGATCTTGTGACAGAAGAGTTGTTAGTGGAGTTGAGACAGACTAGAGCTTACTTGCATTTGCCTTAATAAATTTAACTAGAAACTTAGCCTCCTTCAATTGCATCATCATTTTCATTTCTGACGACGTGAAAAATGCAATAGAACACCGTCTGGCGTTAAAATGAGTCGCGCGACAAACACGATTAGTGTAAGATGGTACATCTTCTGGGCAATCCACTTGAACCAGCGAATCAATAGATGAACAATCCCAACCCTTTGAAGCTACATCTGTTGCAAAGAGAAGGGAATGCTTTTCCTCTAAATATTTGAAAAGTACCAACGTCCTTTGAGTTTGTTTCATGCGACCATGAAGACATCTCACAGGTATACCAGGATGTAACTTAAGTGATTTGTAAACAAACTTGACCTACTTACAACTTGAAAGAAATACAAGTATCTTTGCGTTGAGATGAGTTTTTATAAAACTCTATAACATATCAAGATTTTGTTCAAGAGGGACAAATAAAAGCAATTTATTGCAATTGCGCTGGAGTAGCTACAACAGACTCAACATGCATAGCTAGATACTCGAGATCTTTTAAACCAAGCCTTGTCAGATCCTGCACCAATCGTGTTTGAGTTGCAGAGAAAAGCAATGCTTGGCGTTTTCTCATAACGTCCCCAACATTGATTCTGGAGCCATTCAGCAAGCAAGAATGGTTTATAAGAGACATAATCAACCAAATGCCGTAGTAATGCCTCTTTTCAATAGGATTCATCCAATTATTTCTTTTTTTGGAGACATATCATCAAGTGCAATTGTTTTCAAGATATGTAGGATACCTTTGGTGTCACACTTCTCATATTCTCCTCAGATTAACTTATTCCGCAAAGTACTCAGGCTTTTTACATAGTCCATGGAAAAATCATGCAATGTATGTACTATGAATGGATATTTTGAAAAGGCTACTACTAGAAGGGTCAAGTGCAAGGAACAACAGTAGTACAATATCTCCTTTCTGATTCAGCACATTTACTACATTTCAAACAATGCCGTTAGCCATGGGAGCGTGCATAAATGGATAACTGTGATTTTTACACCTTGCCAAGGCCCTGCAAATAAGCAACACTGTCCTGGCTTCCATAAACTCAGTAGCAAAGATTCCTCTGCCGTGTCCATTGATTGAGATCTTGATCTCTATAGGTCCAATGAAATCACCATTTGGTATGGACTCTTTACTCTCATGATTGACCTTGAATTGTCAATGACAAGTCACTTAAAGCCGTCACGAGCTTTAACCAAGCGAGGCTGCTTGAGCACAATTTTGGTGCCCTTTGGGTAAGAATTTTTTGCGTAAGATTGATAGGTGCACAGAAATTTGGAGCAACGATCAACAGAGCAATGGCATTCTCGATGTTCTCCTTTGTCATGATGGTATAAATTCTCTCGAACTTGAAGGGATCTTAGCTCCCCATACCAAACTCTCAACTCATTCGGCTCCCCAACTTCCAAGTTAGTGAGAGGAACTACAATGAGATCACACCTCCATCCTAAATGCTTATACTGGGTTTGAACACCATGGAATTCATCAGATCTGTTAGACATGCAAAAATATTCTCTAGTTGCATTCTGATAAAAGTCTCTCTGGTGTAGAAGTGGATGGCCAAATTAGCATGAGAGATTTTACTATGGCAATTGCGGCTGTTGTTGTGTCCTCTACCTTCATCTCATCTTGGGTTATTTCTGGTTGGTTCTTCACGAGGAGGGAGAGACGGATTGGATAGCAGAGGGATAGTTGATCCGAGGACTTCTTCTGACAGTGCATGCTCTTCATCTTTTAAAACAACTCCCGCATTATTGATAAAATCTTGGGATTTTTCATCGTTATGGTATTCTATATCTACCTCTTCATCACAGTCGTGATCAAGATCATCTTCATCTGGATAAGATATATCATCATGATCAATATCATCTACATATTCATCGGAAAATTCCCCATGCAAATTTGGTCGGCTTAAAACTTCCAATATTTCTTTAAATATTTCCCCAATCTCCCTAATATTGTGCTCAATTCTTTTGCAGATTAATTCAAAAGACATGTTGTGGCAGCCACAAATGGATTTGATACCAATTGGAGTGAACCCAATATAAAAATATATATTTATTATTTTAATTCATGATATGTTACATTGATACATTGCCACATTATATAATAATAGGGTGTAAGAGTCGTAACTCTTCATATGGCTATCATATACATTAGACTATAAGAATTATTGATCATTCACCTACATCTAATCCTAGTTTAGGTATACTGCATCAGTCCACCAAAGATCCCCAACAAGTTAGCATCAACACTAGCAAATCCTCCTTGTTAAATTATGAGCTTGATTTTAAATTGCTGATATGTTCTTTAAATTTCTCCAATACTTATAGCTTAATATAATTCATAAACCAGAACAGCAATAACCATAGATTTACCAGCATGAAAATTCATAACACATGTACCCTGGGGAAGCCCTATACAGGGAGAAAACCCCCAGCAAACAATATCCTTTTATTGCAAAGATAATGTATGATTACTTACAAACATTCCACCATGAAATTCTGCTCTTAAATGAACTTGCCAATATGACTTAGATCTGACTGTATTACCTGTAGGTACAGTGACACCTTGCTGTCCTTTCTCTGCTGAAATGTACCAGCACTGTGGGAGAAGCTATGCATTGCCTAGGTGCTACTTTGCTGCCTTTTCTGGACTGATACTTTGCTGCCTTCTAAGACTGATATGCGCTGCCTTCTAAGACTAATATGTATTGCCAACACTGTAACAATACTTGCTCCCTTCTTTTAGGTAGATATGCTGCATTCTAAGACTGATATATCTCATCTCTGTATACCAGCCCTCACAGCCTTCTACTTCTTCTCCCTCACACTGCATAACCTGTTGTATAGAATGAGGGGAGTGGAGAGGAGGAGGAAGAGGGCTCGAATTAGAAACCTGTTTGCATGCTTTTTCATAACTCGACTTCAGTTTGAAATAGATCTTGGACAAGAGACTTCGAATTTAGAACTTAACTCAACATGCACATGACATGCATGCATGCATGCAACATGCAACTATGCAACTTTATGCAACTTATGCAACTTTATGCAACTCGACTTTTACAACTTGAGTTTAAGAACTCATTCAACTTGACACATATACATGGCAATTCGAATTTCTTCATGGTGGATGGTGTTACACATGCCAATGCACTAGATCAATACATTTACATCATTTGCAATATCAGGAAGATTGTTTGTTTTTAGCTCATAGGAATTTTACGTTCAACCTAACTTTTGCTAGATGCCTTGACTTTTGCTAGATGCCTTGACTTTTGCTCATGGCTCACAAGGCTTGACTAGGCTCACAGAGGTTGTACGTTCGCCTTGACTTTTGCACTAGTCTGTCTATGCTCACAGAGGTTGTACATTCCCCCTGACTTCTGCACTAGACTGTCTATGGTCAAAGAGGTCGTACGTTCTTCCTGATTTTTGCATTAGATTTACATCTTGACTCACAAGATCATATTGCATCTCATTCATCCTGACTTTTGGTTTGACTCACAGAGGTTGTACGTTCCCCCTGGCTTTTGTCAATACCTCAAAAGACTGGTTGATTCTCCAAATCTCCTTGGCTAGCCTCAGGGTGGCCCATATGGCCTCTCATTGGAGAATGACTGTTGATGCTGCCAAATTTAACACTCCTTGGCACATGCAACACATCTCCTCTTCTCCTCCTCAACAAGCATAACAAGTAGCACCAATGTTTCCAAATGCCACAACACCTTTTTTCTTCTCTTCTCACAAGAGTTACAAGATACAATGTTTCTTTTACCCTTATAGGGTTTATTACAAATTCTGGCTTCTTTGCCTCCTTAGGCCAAAACCCTAACCATAGATTTTACCTTGAACTTTTTCCAAGAACTTAACGCTTCGAGGTAAAGAGAGATAATACAATAAAGAAGAGTACACAAGAGAGAGAATACTGCTCTCCACTTCTCACATCTCTAATACAAATGTGTGATGAATGAATGAACGAAAAGACTCTATCCTACCTTTATTTCTATGAGAGGTGAGGGAGGCTAACAATATAAAGTGGACCTAGTCTACTACAAGCAATCTAACTACAAGAAGATAGGCCCACATGTTAACTGCTCCAAATCAAGGTGACACATACAAGCTCCAAGGTGTCCAACGTTCAACCTCCACAAGCCTCCAAAGCTCCAATGCTCCTCCTAAGCCATGTGCTTCTTTGGGTCCACTCCACCTACATGATTACTCCTCAAACCAAGCATCCTCAAGTCGAGTACAAGCCTCCATGTAGGAAACCAAGTGTGGCCATGCCATCTAGGTCTCAAGACCCTCCTTGAGGATGTCCAATGCTTCTTCTCTAAGGCAAGTCGTCCTCCAAGCAAGCCACCCACTCTCCATGTGCGCATCATGAAGAATGTCATCAACTTGTGTAAGTCTCCAATGCTCCAAGGGAGAATGCCACACAAGCAACCATACAAGGTCTAGCAATCAATGGGCACGCCACCTCCCATGTATATGTGCATCACAACACAACCAAAGGTCATCCATACACTATGCACCCCACATCACCTGAAACAACTCCAAGTGTGCTATAAACACTTTCAGAGTAATCCCAAAAGCTAATATCTCCGTCGCAAGAGGGGATGGAGTGTGGAAAGTGGTAAGTATGATCGAGAATGGCACGATGACTTGTTAATGGGACCACCCAGTAGCAAACCCATCCCTAATGGTGACCACTTACGAGGGTGCAAT
Source organism: Picea abies (assembly GCA_900067695.1). Lineage (NCBI taxonomy): Eukaryota > Viridiplantae > Streptophyta > Pinopsida > Pinales > Pinaceae > Picea > Picea abies. Next base: position 17,360 of record CBVK0100262577.1, read on the forward strand.
GTCAACCACCAAGGTGAAACGGGGCAAAGAGCATAACTTCCAAGCAGATGTTACATAATCAAAAGCAACTTTAAATGCAACATACTCAAATGCCTCAAATATTGAAATGACACTTACCATAATACCTTGCTTGTACCTCATGGAGCAAGACCCAATGTCTTCCGAAAGCAAGTTGATGTGGTAGATACCATCGTGATGAATCTGAGATCTGTGGTGGTGAGGCGAGCCTCTATTTGTGCAAGTGGGCGCTGTCAGCCATCTGTCTCTCGGTACTCCATGTCTGCAACCTGAGGGCCTCGAGACATCATCTCCTTAGTTATCCCTAGGAAATGGGGATAACACGAAGGTCGGAGTTGTTGCATTGATTGAGTGAAATAGAAGCGGCGAGGACAAGGAAGAAAGTTTGATATAGTAAAAGAAAGAAGAATGAAGCACAAAAAAGGGGAGATTGCAAGTCATGAAAAAGAGATTTGCATGGTTTAAGAAAAGCAAACTGTGAAACATAAGTTTGTGAGATGGCAGCTAGAGCCTGAGAAAGAGTGGATCGAAGGAGCCAATCTACTAGCATTGATGAACTCATGGACATGAGCCCATGAATAAGTCTTTTGTTCCTTGGTAGTCCGATGCAGGTGCATTGAGAGTATGGTTATGGGTAAGCCAAAGAAAACCTACGATGATGGTTGATGATGATGCAGGGGGAGTAAAAGGTTTAGGTATGAAGACATGTGATGGAAGAATGGTTGATGAACCGTGTACGAGAAAATTTTTCCTAGATAATTGACTGATATAGTGGCTGGCGACCCATGTATTATGGTGGATGGTAACTTTTTTATATGGACTTCAACAAACATTGTTTATGGTTGTAGGTACAAGAAGATTGAGGTTGAAGAATGAAGAAGACCAAAGATTATAGAAGACTAAAGATGAAGACAAAGAGCAACAAAGGCAAAGACAATACAAGATGAAGATGGGACCATTCAAAAGATGGTTGAAGAGACAAAAATTGCATATCGAGATCACAAGTATGAAAGAATAACTCCTACTTGTGATGTTTAATGAATACATTAAATGATGGATTTGTAATGATGTAGACTAATTTTAGAAGTCCATGTATGAATTAGAGATGAGGGGAAATGAGAGAAGTTTAGGAATGAATATTTATTGAGAGATTCATGAAGATATTGTGGAGATAGTTATGGAGATAGTTTGAACGGAATATCTAATTTTGACATAGTTGTTATGGTCACATATAGTTATATAAAGGGACCATTTGTAAAATAAAATAGACATGTGAATGTTATAATAAATATAATTTCCCCTTCAGGGGTTTCTGGAGCATATACTCCCAGTGTCCCTTGCTTTGTATGTGTGTATATGTGTGAGTTTATTTGCTGTGGGTTGGCCGTATTCATCACTCCCTAACTCCAATGCTCTTCCTCTCCTTTGTTCTTTTGTTGGTAGCATTCTAATCAAAGTTTCACTCTATTATTTATCTTTCTTTTCTTTATTTAATTCTTTTGTTTTTTCATTGGCAATGCAACACTTTGAGGTAAGCGGTAGCAGATTGAACAAGCGTGGTGCCCTTCACACTGTCACCCACATCCTTCGACCTAATCATCAACTTCATAGCCTCGAGCTGCTTCCGTAGCCAATCTTTTGGTTTTGTCGAGTTTTCTTCATTGCCATGAGCCATTAAGTCCATTCGATATTTGTTGTGGATATGTTTTGGATCAGGAGATCATCAAAGCAATTGAAGGAACAACTTTGCCATGGTAAATGCTAGTTGGCATGCAGAATAAGAGAAGAGTTTGACATATTTAAGATGCAAGGATTGATCATGGATTTTAAGGAATTCATGGTCAATATTAAAGATTGGTTGATACATGATAGTGAAGGACAAAATAAATTTAAAATATTTTTACGTTACTAAATTGTATGACACCCATACAACTTAGTCATAATATTAAGTGGTTGAATTCAAATCTTTGCAAAAGTGGTCCTTGAGGATGTAAGTTTAATGCTTTTGTTTGACTACGACTTATTACTTAGGATTTGTAAAAGTTTGTTTTATTTGGCTAATGATTATTTGGTTTTGGATATTGTTTAACAAATAGTTTAGTAGAATTTTTATATAGTATTGACATTGGTAATTAATTTATTTCATTGTGTCATGAGTCTTTGTATTTTATTATGAGAAAATAATTTGAACCAATTTTTTTGTTTTGCAGGATATTGATGTTGAGAAAAAAAGTAGGATGATGAAACATGGACGATTGCTTCTTCAATGTGCTTTCCAATGGTTTTTGACTACAGGACGTCGCCCCATTCCTGTAAGTGTTTCAATGCATGGAGTTATAGTTGTTGGCACTTGCACTTGAGCACTTTATACAAACTTTCATATATTTCTTCGTCATAACTCTCGTATGTAGTTCTCAAAGGGAGAACTTGTTTTTGTTTCATTGGATAATTAAGAGGATTTAATTTGCCTTTAAATTGTTAGTGGGAAATAATTCTTTCCACTATTAAACCTTCCATTATTTAAGCACTGTGTGGAATATCATGGTTATTTAACTTATAGTAAACTCTCACAAGAAAATTTGATTTAATTTTAATGGATGGACCTGCGAATGTTCAAAACCTTGGAATGAGGTCTATTCATCACATCAACAACTTTATTAGCAATCCTCTTTTTCTACTTAATAAAGAGATGAAAGTGTTTAAGATAAGAAACCCATTTAAGGTGTTTTTGTTCTTCAATCTTAGATTTTGAATTCAAAAACATGAGGGATTGATGATCAGTATGAAGGATTGTTTCCTTACCAAGGATGGAGTGGCTCCATTGCTTGGGTGCTTGAACCAATGCATATAATCCTTTATCATATGTGTTGTAGTTTTGTTTTACTGCAGAAGTGTTTTCAAGTGTAATGTAATTGGGTGGACTCCCTACTTAAGAACAATGTCTATGGCATGATCTGATTCATCTATATTTGTCACATTGGGCTAATGTAAACGAGGATAAGAAGATAGGATAAGATAATTTTATTAATGTCCAACAAGTGACACCATAAATGTATATTAATGGGACTAATAGGTATAATACAAAAGTGTTTTCACCCAATGCTAGTCTTGATGCTTCGTGGACATATGGATGGGTCAATTTGGGTGGATGCTTGACCTTGGTTGGAGTGCTAGCATAGTGCCCTTACCTAGGTGGTTGTTACCCTAATTGGCATGTTGAACCCATTGGGTCCAACAATGGGGGAGTTGGTTGCTCGATTAGGAGAGGTACCTACTTAGGAGGAGAAGTGCTAGGCACTTGGATGACGACATTTAGCCCTAGGAGCTTGGGTCCATTTGATATACACCTTATAGGTTGAACACTTGACTTCAAGACGCTTGGGTTGAGGAGCATACTTCATGGAGGTTGGTTGTGGACCAAACACATAATGAGGAGGAGCATTGGGGCTTAATGACCACATTGGTACACATGAGAGTGCATTGGGCACATGCACATAGTTAGAGGACTTAGGGAAAACTTCAAGGATCCATACTTATCTTAAAGTGTAGAAACCTTGTTGAATCTTACTAATACTCAAAATTCCAACCATAAAATGTTTGGTAATATTTTTTTAAAAATATTAAAATTTCTAAGGATTTTATATAGTTTCTAGAAAATTTTGGCAATTTTTAGAGTTCCAAAATGGAAATTGAGGTTTTCTATGGTGAGTTCCAAAATCAATGCTTGATCAAGCTTATCCCTAAGGGTTTGGCATGAGATTCTCTTAGTGCATGGTGACCAATCACATTGTTTAATGTGTCTTACAAGGTTCTTGCCAAAGTTCTTTTTTTTGAGGATCAAGAAGGTAGCAACATGGGTTGTTTGTTGTGAACAAACGCGATTTATTCAAGGCAGGTTCATACTTGATATGGTCCTAACTGCATGTGAAAGAGTAGAATGGGCTTAGGAGATTGTTCAATATATCTTGTTCTTTATAACTGATTTTGTTAAGTCTTATGATAGGGTGGACTATTCTTTCAGTAGGATATGCTTTTGTGGCTAGGATTTGGCCAATAATTTATTTCAATGGTGAAAACACTATTCATTGATACTTGGATTTTGTTTCACTCTATGGTACTTTATCAAATATAATTGCTTTGCATAAGTCCATTAGGAAAGGATGCCCTTTGGCCCCTTATATGTGTTTTGTTGTTGACACTCTGGGCTTTGTTTGATGCTACAAGAGCCCAAGGTTAAATTAGGGTATCTCTCTTTAAGGGGGTGAAGTGATTGACAACCACTTTGCTCATGATCCTTTACTTCATCTAAGAAAGAAGTTAGGTTGGGGCTTGTTACGACCTTGTTGCCGCCTTATACACACCTTGGGTAACGTGGAAGAAACATTCAATCCATTGGGTGTGTACTTGGGGGCAAGTTTTGAGTCAAGGTGCTGCCCCCTAATCCTCAACTCCTTCGTCTAGGCCAACTCCTAGCGAAGCCAAGGGGGGTAGTCCCTAATAAAAGAATCTAAGGCTCAAACTAAAGCTAAGCACAATTATTGTTCTAGGAGTTTATTAAAGCAAGGGAAAGATACAAAATAGATCTACACTAACAACATATATGACATATAAATGGAATTGCTTATAATGAAGATATTCAAAGCATGTAAAGTACTTGCATGAAAGATATATAGTAATGAAAGAAGATACAATTGCTTGAAAGATAAAAGATAAGCAAATATGAAGACGAGTGCCAATAATGTAAAGGTTGCAAGATGTATGTAATGCTGCCAAAATGGAGATGTATTGCAAGTGCTTTTGGTGAATTTTATTATTAAGAGTGAGTTCTTAAGTTGTTAGGTTTATTGTGAAGTGGTTGTTGTGAGTGCAAGCCACTTATGAATGTGAAATGTTTGCAAAGTGATGAAAATAAAGCAAATCTAATCTAGATGGGGCCCTCTAAAGGTTATCCTTTGATTGGAAGTAGAGAACAATGTCGGAGGTCCAATAGGGAGAGTATCCCCCTAACTTCACACACAAGTCCAATACAAAATTCCGTACAAGGAGCAATGCCGAAGGTCCAACAAGGAGAGTGTACACTCGTTAATGAGTATCCCCCTAACTTCACACACAAGCTCAATGATGGAATCCCAATTTTACAATAACCGATATTGGATTGCCCTAGTTAAACTAAATCCACATTGACCAACCCTTGTTCTACGTGGAACTTACCTTCAAAGATCAAGCCAAAGCTCACACAAGAGGGGTTAGGAACATATTGAGGAGAGCTGAGGGGATGGTTTATTTCCAGCTTTGAAATACTGAAAGTAAAATTACAGAAATTGAAATCTAAACTAGAAAATGAAATCCAAACTAAACTAATCTAAGAAATGAAATCTAACCATTGTTTGCGGTGCTTATGATTGATTTTATGGTTTATTTTAACTTCTTTAGGTGAAACTTGAAAGCATGAGCAAAAATGCAAAACATGTCAATCACACAAAAGTACACTGATCCCTCAGGGGGGATGAAGATTGGGCATTGTGTAGCCCACTGATTTTATTGATGTTGGTTACAAATTTTTTTTAGGAAGACTTGATCCTTCATTAAGGGAGAGCACAAGCTTTTACAAGTTTTCAAGGAGTTTATTTATGAAAAGGGCGCTCTCGAGGGTCCTGAAAGGTCCAAATCCACTAAAAATGGACAGATTGTCCTCATATTTGTTCACCAACCTGCACAAAACAGAAAACAAACATTACTAAAAGATGCCCAAAAACACTTTAGAAGTGTCTTTGGACAATATTAGAAAAATCCAAAAATTGCTAAGTTAAAACTATGGAAAACAATGAAAATGAACTAAGGAAAACAATCTAGAAAGCTTGTCTCCTTAGGGTATTTGGTTGCTGTTTTAGAACAGCAAATTAAGAGCACTTAGATTGCCAAATATGAAGCTAAAGCTCTATGATAAAGTCCCTATTACTAACCTGTAAACTATGCTATACAATTGACTTGCAAAAATAAACTTTATGTGCTAGATCTAGCTTTAAAAGATGGAAATTTTCACTTGTCAAAGCAAAGATCTATCATGCATGTGCATACAAATCAAATCTACTTATGTTTTAACTTTGAAAGATAGATCTAAGCTTGCATGCTTCGAAAGTAACCAAGATGAAATTTTAGAACTTGTTGAGAAAGAGAGTAAAGAGTGCCGGATGGAAAGAGATATTCGACTATGGAGCTCTCTTGATGTATTGTAAAGGGAAATTGTTCTGATAGAATATAGGTTGAAGATGATAGAGAATCAAACTAGAGTCCTCTACTCCTTCAATCTGAAGTTCTTGCAAACTTAGAATGATCCTGCAAAGTACTTTGTCAATGGTGGGTGCACCCACTTCCTACACATGAGATGTAGAAAACATTCCGTCAAACTAGAAGAACATGAATTCTTAAATCATACATGCTAGAAATAATAAGATTTAGAAATGCAAACTAGCTTACTAATATCTTATCATTCAAGGACAAAGAAATAAAATACTTGCAAGATGTTGAGTTTTGTACCTTGGGAGGTGTTCCCCATGTGCTTATGACCTCCTTAGCACATGAGGGAAGGACATTATACTTTGTACCTTGTACTTTTGTCTAATTTCACTTTGACTTTGTCTAAAGTGGAATTTAGTCATTTTTGGCCTAAAAGTGACTATTAATTCACAAAGGGGTGAATTAGAGACATAAAGTTGACTTAGGAAACTTAACCCAAAGTGGGTTTGTGATTTAGATATTTATGGGGAGATCTCAACCATCAATTAGATGGAAGATGAGATGATCTCCACCATTCATATGCTAGGTTTCCTTTTGGATGTCAAAGAGGGGTGCAAAGGGTGAAGGAGGGCGCATTCTTCATTTGGTCATTTGTTCATTGAGAGAGGAGCTCTTGGAGGATGAGGATGAGGTTAGTTTTGTGAGGATGCTTGAGCTTGGGCGCTAACTTTCATGGAGGGAGGCTTGCATCATCTACCATAGCTTATTTACTGGAGAAGTTCGACTTCTGAGGAGGGCGCATTGCCAGATTGGGGCGCATCAACAGTTGAGAGACTTGTAGCCATCAGATTGCAGTGAGATCAGTTGCAGAGGATAGCCATTCAACAGAGCTTCATTATTGCGGAGGGGTTTCCAGATCTGAGCTCACAGTTAGCAGTTGGAGCAGATTCAGTGGATTCGACAACTTGCATGTTGGGTGCACCATTCTGGGGCGCTCTTGGAGGTTTTGGACTTGTATATCAACTTAGACCGAGTTGCTATTGTATCAGGTTCTATCATTTATTGTATTAGCTGTAATCCTTCTTTTGCTTTCCTCGTATATACATATACATTCCAAACTGGTTTTCCCCGGGGGGGTTTTATCCAGGGTTATGTTGACCAAAAATACCTGTGTACACAAATGCATTGATTAGTCTCTTAGATCTCTTTATTTTCAGCTGTAAAGATCTATAGGTGTGTTGTATTTATTTTGAGATGCATGTGCTAACATCTGGACACTAAAACTACATGCTAGAGCACCCAAAATCGAAAGTATAACCATAACAAATCAACAAAGAACACTTGGACTGTTGGCTGTTATAAAACAACAACAAATACTTTACCTGGAAGTTGAAACTTAGAGCCTAACTGTGGTCAAAGACAGACCCAGTAGGCAAGCTGATAGGACCTGTAAGATCTTCATGGTATCAGAGCGTTGGTGGCTGAAATTTGGAGCAGTTGGGACAACATTTTGTTGGCTGTCATACACATCTTCTTGGCATATTTTTGAGGACAACCATTGACTCATTCAGTGGTTGTTAGAGGGCAGAATTTTGTAGAGGATAGTTGGGCAATTTTGTACACTTGTCATCAGTCTCTTTTCACACCTACGCAGTAGGAGTGAGGCTGATTTGACTTGACCTTTTTTCACACCTATTCTGTTAGGAGTGAGGTCAGATTACACTTGTCTCTTTTCACACCTATGTTGAGAGGAGTGAGACAATGTTTTCCTTGGCAGTGTGAGCATCAGTTGGGGTTTGCAGTTTGGTAGAGATGTCAGCATCTCAGATGCGAGTTGAGGACATGCTAGCAGGGGCTAGCAATTGGTCGCCTTGGAAGGCGAGGGTGGTCTTCGTCTTAGAGGACCTCGAGCTATGGGATATAGTCGAGGCAGTTGTTCCCCCCATTCCTGTCACTGCTCCCGTCTTGGTGGCAGAGTTCAGGAAAAAGAACAACAAGGTGAAGAGAACTATTTGTGACGCAGTTCGTGACCATATCATACCCCATTTGACGGGGAAGGGTTGTGCATATGAGATGTGGGCATCTCTATGCAAGTTGTATGAGAGGTCCAATGAGAACCGAAAGATGGTTCTTCATGACCGACTCAGGGGCATTCGTATGCTCAAGGATGAGTCGGTAACTTCATTCCTTGGTCGCTTCACTCAGATCAGAGACGAGCTTGGAGCCGTTGGCGAGGTTGTTGACCCTAACTCTTTGGTGAGGCAAGCTATGAATAGCTTCACCAAACCGTGGGGTTCATTTGTACGTGGCATAGTTGCCAGGGAGGTCATGCCTACATGGGAGAGGATGTGGGATGACTTCGTCCAGGAGGAGATTAGGCTTGCAGCTGAGGCTTCTGGACAACGACAACAACAACAACGACAGATTGGTCAGGGTGAGGAGGATTTTGCTCTTTGGTCAAAGGGCAAGAAGAAGGTCCGCCGTGGGGGTCGACAGGGTCCCAAGTTTGGGGCCCCACCACAGGGGAGTGGAGGAGGAGAGAGCAACAGTAGTCAGGGCAGTGGTCAGAAGAGAGATATGAGCAAAGTGAAGTGCTTTGTTTGTAAGAAGTTTGGGCACTATGCTGGACAGTGCCCGAACAAGAAGAAGAAGAAGGGTGGTACCGTAGCTACAACAGAGGAGATAGACTTTTAGACACAGTTTCAGAGAGAGTGTGCTTTCCTCATATGCTGCACTTCAGTCGAGACGACACCTAGTATCTGGTATATTGATAGCGGGGCTTTGAGCCATATGACTAGGCTTCGAGAGCACTTTTCTGATCTCAGAGACACCGAGGTCAGGATTGAGATTTCTCTTGGAGATGAAAGAGTTGTTAGAGTTGCAGGGGTTGGCACAGTTGCCTTTCAGAGAGATGGCATGCCACCCATATCGTTCACGGATGTTCTTTATGTCCCTGGCATGAAGAAGAATTTGATTTCAGTTTCCACCCTCCAGGATAGAGGTCTTGAGGTGACATTCAGAGGCACCGAGGTATTGATTCATCCTTGGGGGTCTTCACCAGCCTTAGGACAGGTGATTGGAGTGAGAGAGGGGAAATTGTTCAGATTGATTTTTCAGCCACTTCATGCATTAGCAACGAGTAGCGACAACAATAGACAGTTATGTGAGTTATGGCATTGCAGGATGGCCCACCTACATCATAGGGCTCTTGGAGGACTGAGAGAGGTTGTGATTGGAGTGCCACAGATCAACATAGAGCATCAAGATGTTTGCAGAGGGTGTGCGCTTGGCAA
>CBVK0100262579.1:0-12096 GCA_900067695.1 Picea abies
TTTCTGAGGTTTTTCTATGCTATATTGATATTTGGTTCTTAACACCATATGGCCAAGAACTAGCCCCTATCGACCAGGGCTTATCCCCAAAAATCTGCCACACATCAACTTAAATGCAAATTCAGGCATATAGCTAAACAAGCCCCATGGCAGCCCAGTCAGTCTGCCATTTGTTGCAAAGTCTTTGGTTGGAGGATAGGTCGAACGTTCAAACCACTGGAGGTAACAAATTTTTGGCCTAGCCAACATTGGCTAAATTCAGGGTGCCACGTGTCACCCTATGATTGAGCCATGTTTCACCACTGGAGTGGCCCGTACAATCCAGTCAGCGCACAGTCATCTACCCAGTCAGCTGCCACATTATCATATGTACTGCCACGTCACCCTGCCATGTCATCATCCATACTGCCACATCACCCTGCCATGTCATCATCCATATTTCCACCTATTATCCATACTACCACATGTCAAAATTTCATTGGGCCACGTCAACATTTCGTACAACCACATGTTGTGTCCGTACAGTGCCATGTGTCAATTTTGGATTGGTCCACATCAGCCTCTGAAAATGCCAAAAATGAGTGACACATGTCACCTCCTGGTGCTTCCATGTGTCATGTTGACATCATCATGATGTCATGTTGACGTACTACTAACGTCAACAGTACGACCTGTTGATTGTTGACTTTGACTAGTTTACTTTTTTTCATAGAGGGGATTTTGCAGTGCAACATATTAGATATCATTTTCGGGATTAACTGTGTAGTGTAAGCCATTAATCTATGACCCATATCCATGAGTATTAGTCACAACTGACCAATAATTCTCATGATTTTAATAGTCCACTTAGCACTCATTGCATCGAGTGATGCTCATAGGGGTGAATAAATGGGATTGAAACTAGTGAAATGAATCACATAGCATCAATCATCACTTTTAGGGCTTGCACTTGGTATCTAGTACTTCTCAGGTGGTCACCCATCCCAAGACTCCTCTGGCTCAAGCATGCTTACATGTGGATTTTTTCCCCACAATCAAGCCCACTTAGCTTGCTACCCCATTTACAAAACCTTAGCAAGTATTATGCCTTATGAACTATCAAGTTAGAGCTCCCTTCACTCTTATTATTTAAGCATAGAGGGGATTCCGTAGTGCAACATATTAGATATCATTTTTAGTACCAGAAATATGTTTAATCACAAAAGTGAAATTCTCCATATACTCAACCCATTTAACATGTCTCTGATTCAACTTCTCCTATTGAGTCACAAATTGCAATGCACGATTGTCACTGTATAAGACAAACTCCTTCGGGATCAAGTAATGTCTCCATTTCTTCAATGCTTGTATAATAGCATAAAACTCCTTATCGTAAGTGGAGTATTTCACTTTCACTTCATTCAGCTTCTCACTGAAGTATGGTATCAGTCTGTCTTCTTGACTCAAGACTGCCCCTATCGCAAATCCACTTGCATCCCATTTCACTTGAAATGTCTTTTGGAAATCCGGCAACACCAAAACTTGTTGTTCCGTGATCTTCCTCTTCAGCAGATTAAAACTCTTCTTAGCCTCTTCTGTCCAGTGAAAATATTTGTGTCTTTTCTTCACTGTATCCATCATCGGTGCACTAATTCTACTGAAATTCCTGATGAATTTTTGGTAGAAACTAGCCAATCCATGAAAACTTCTCACCTCAAAGGTATTCTTCGGTGATGGCCAATTTTTTATTACCTCCACCTTATCTGGATCCATCCTTAATTTACCTGCTGAAATAAAAAATCCCAAGTAAATGAGCTCTGTTTTCATGAATGAGGATTTCTTCATGTTTATCAACGGCTTCTCCTATTGTAACCTCTGCATCATTGTAGCCAAATGTTTCAGATGCTCTGCCACTGTTATACTGAAAACCAGTATGTCATCTAGATATATGATAAAAAATATTCCGATGAAATCCCTTAGGACTTCATTCATCAACCTCATGAAGGTACTCGGCGCATTGGTTAAGCCAAATGGCTTAACAAGCCATTCATACAACCCTTTGTTGGTTTTGAATGCTGTCTTCCACTCGTCACCTTCTCTCATGCGGATTTTATGATAATTGCTTTTCAAATCAATCTTTGAAAAATACTTTGCTCCACTCAAGCAATCCATCAGATCATTCATCCTTGGCAATGGAAATATGTACCTGATGGTTATCTTGTTAATCGCCCTCGAGTTAGTACACATCCTCCAGCCTCCATCTTTCTTCGAATTGAGTACTGTCGAAATAGCATACAGACTCAAGCTTTCTCTGACCAACCCTTTCTCCAATAAATCTCGGACTTTCCTTTTAACCTCTTCATTCTCCTGCGGTGTTAGTCTGTACACAGATTTGTTTGGAAAACTGGCTCCTGGTACGAGATCAATATGATGACTCACACTTCTGATCGGTGGCAATGAACAAGGTAGTTCATCCACTACTATGTCAGTGAACTCTTCTAGCAGTTCTTGAATCTCTTCTGGTAAATTGTCCACTCTTGTGCTGGTCAAAACAATCTTTGGTTTCCTGACCACAATGAACTGAGGATCCTCCTTCTTCTTAACCTCTGTAATAAGTTCCTTCCCACTCATGAGAAGTACAGTGTTGCTTACTTCCGGTTTCACCTCCTTATCCTTGATTGGAAGCAACATGTGTGTCCTCCCATTCTTCTCTAGGGTGTATGTGTTAATCCTCCCATCATGAATCACATTCCTGTCATATTGCCATGGTCTACCCAACAATAGATGACAAACATCCATAGGAATGACATCACATAATATCTTATCACTATATCCTCCTATCTTAAATTCAACTAAACATTGTTTAGTGATAGTTACTTGATGTCCTTTTTGTAGCCACGGAACTCGGTATGGGCTTGGATGATCAATCGTCTCCAGCTCCAGCTTTTCTACCATCTCTGTAGAAACGAGATTATCTGTGCTACCATTGTCCATAATGACCTTGCATACTCTGTCCTTCGTCTTGCAAGCAGTCCAGAAAAGTCTGTTCCTTTGGATTGAACTCTCCACCTCCTTCTCTGGTGTCAAAAGAACTTTTCGCATCATCAACGATCTTCCGCCTTTAGCATCTTCCACCTCAACATCTCGCCTCTATGCTTCGGCGATGTGAGTTGCTCCTCCTTCTTTCTTTTTATCTGGAAACTCGTAAGACTTGTTCCCATTCTTTCCACATGTGAAGTAGGCTATTACTCCACCTCTTCCTCTTCCTCTACCTCTAGTACGAGGAAAAGTATTATTGTCAGCATAATATCCTCTATGTTCAATATGTTTCCCTCTTTGTTCAGCATATTGCCCTCGCTGTGAGGTTCCACCTCTCTCAGTTTGAGTCTGAGGTTTTTTCCATTCCTCCTTGGGCTTCTGATATTTGTCCTGGGAAACTGATTTGCCTCTGGGTTGACTTCTGCCTCGGCCTCTCTGACCCTGCTTCCAGCTCAACTTCTCTTCTGCTCTTAGATCCATATGACAAGCATCTTCTACCATTTGTATGGTTACCATGCTCATCTCATCCTGAATGTCATATCTCAGGCCATTCATGTATCTGGAAACGTTTTCATCATCGCTTTCCCGATGACCTACCCTGATGTTCAGCCTATAGAATTCTTCAGTGTATTCTTTCACTGTCATCATCTTCTGTCTCAGGTTCTGCATTCTCCTGAAAAAAGTAATTTGATAATCCATGGGGATGAATTTCTCTTTCATCTTTGCGATCATTCTGTCCCAGCTTTTGATCTTCTGCTTTCCCTTGCAGTGTCTGTCAGCTTGTAGTTCATCCCACCACAATGTTGCATGTCCCTTCAATCTAGTGACAACATGCTTTACCTTTTTGTCTTCTTCGACATCCTCATAGTCAAAGTATGAGTCCAGAGATCTAATCCAGTCTAGAAGCTCCTCTGCATCCAATTTTCCCTCATAAACTGGAATTTCCATTTTCGCTCTTGCACCCATTCTTGCAATAGCTCTGATCAAACATTCATTTGTTGCATCTTCTGTTGCAACTTCTTCTTCATGTTCAGCCTCAATTTCACTTTCGGAATCACTTAGATCCCCAGCACTGACTGTGTGTCTCTGTGTTGTCTCCATGTCTTCAATTCTAGCTCGTAGATCACGCATCTCTCTCTCCATGGCTGGATCAGTCATCTGTCTACCTCTTTTTCTCAGCATTTCCCTATCCTCTAGTGGATTGGATGTTTTCCTGTCCCTTCTTCTCGGCGGCATGGTGAATTTTCTTTTTCTCTGCTACAGAAAGCAAAGAACCTTTCTGAGCTCTGATACCAAACCTGACGCAGCCCTCCTCTAACCCGCGGGTCGGAAGGTCCACGCCAACATGATTTTTCTTCTCTCCTTGGCCCGAAGAGCTTTGAAATGGCTCTTATATTTCCTTTTCGGGAAATCTACACCCACACTTAACTTTGAGAAATCCCCTTTATACTTCAGGGGATTGGACTTTCGCGCCTTCGCGAATCCGGTGGTCAAGCGCCTGTCTCTCAAATCTTCGAAACTCAAAAACAGTCAACGTTGACCTTTCTTCCTTCTCCTTGCTTCATATTTCTCTTTATCGTGATTTCGACGATCACGATATCGAGCAACTCGTTCCCTCGATTCCCGAAACCTGATTCTCTGAAATACAGATGCGTCCGTGAGGTTGACCTTTCAATGCCCCTTTACTCTGTCAGGAATTTGGACTTCACAATATCGCGAATCCTAATGCAATAAATTTGGAACTTCACTCCACGAAACCCCGAAACAGTCAACTGAATTGACTTCCTTGTCGAGAGTTTGCCACCTGTCCACTCACTGTCTCCTCTTTGGCCCACACAATCCTTTTAGCCTTCGGGACTTCGCGGTTCGGGATATCGTGATTCCCGTTGCAAAGTTTATGGGACTTCACCTACGAAAACCCGATATAGGAATCCACGTGTAAATCCAATGGTCCTTGTGGCTTGGATCTACGGTTCTGATTCTCCTGAGCTTTCACCTTTAGGAATGCTCGCGGTAATCCCCTTTCTTCTTCGTGAGATCTAATGGCTCACAGGACTTCGTGGATTCTCCACAGAAAATTTCAACCATCTGTCTCTTTCCTTGCAAACTTGTCCTCCTGTGGTCCCTCGTTACTACACCTTCCTTAAATTCTTCTAGGTGCTTGGCCTTTGCCTCCCTTTGACTCCTTCAAAGGTCCAATTCCCTCTGAGTTTTTCCATGACTCTGCGTCTTTCAGAAAAAAAACTTTGCATGCACTCCTTGCGACAGAATTTCAAACACTTCCAAGTGTTGAAATCCTTGACTCTACGCACACCTGCAGCAGTAGTCTCTCAATGCTTCACTCAGATTCGGAGCTCTGAGACTTTACTCGGTCTGTGCACTCCTTTCACGGCTCCTGTTCCTAACTGCACTTCTATGGAAATGAGAACAAAATATATCTCTCCCGATCTCTCAGAGACAAACCTTTGAACCCTTCGTCAATGCACTCCTTGCAGACAAATTCAACTGCACTCCTTACAGGAACTCTTGCTCAGATAGAGAAACAATTGAAACTCGTTTCTCTTACTCTCTCTCTCTCAGATTTCAGACATTCAACAAGAAGTCATTCATACATAGCATAAAATCAAATGTACAATAGAAAGAGTAAAATAACCATCTGCATAGCATTCAATATACATACATAGAGAACAAACACGACGCCATGAATTTGAATCAAAGCTTTCTCTATTAATTCAAATCTCTGTACATGGGTGTCTTCACACAACTCTCTGCTTCTCCTCTATGCTCTTCACACTCTTCATGCTCATGTTACAATACACAATGAGGGTGTCTATATCCCATTTCCCTCTTGCGCTCTAAAACTGTCTAATCTAACATTCAATTCTATCTACTTGCATTAACTACTATAAATTCCTTCTACCTACTAAGGATGAGAGTGAATCGCTTCAAGGTCCAGTTACATTTTACAAGGGTGCTCCTTCTTAATGGCTTCATTAATATTTTAAGATATTTTCAAAATTTGTGTTGGATTCTTTTCCAACTGTCTTTGGCCTCCACGCTGGCTCGCTTGAGATGCTCCTGCATCAATTGTTCCATTGTTTGAAGAGATTAATTTGATTTTAAGTGATGAGCATGTACAACATATTCATTGCCTTATTTAGTTAAGTGATATTGATTTTGTTCCCTGTAGAATATTTCTTTGCGATCATATAAATAAGGGTTTCATAAGACCATTCCACATTCATTTAGTGGCACCACATCACATGTTACCTCATCCACAAACTTTGATGAAATTGCAAACCTTAAAGTGCATTGCTTTGTTATGTGCAATTTATGATTGTTTCTTATCCATTTAAGTGAGCAAGGTCTATGATGCATCTTAGTGTTTAATCCCAATTTCTTAACCACTTCTTCTAAAATTAAGTTAGATTGAGATCCACTATCTATCCATGTATCGATCTTAGTATGTTTCATTATGACCCTTAGATGAAACAACTTACTTCTTGAATCAGAACCATCACCAATTTTACTTGTCAAACCAACTGTTGTGATTGAGTCTCATCACCTGAATCATATCCCAAGTTTGTTGGTTGTGTTGTTGTTGCAACTATTTTCTTCCCTTTCCTTTATTTGAACCACTTTTCTCTCTTGTCTGGGTGCAATTGTCAGCAATGGTCATCATCATGCCATTCTTTCTTGCAATTCTTGCAAGAGAGCTTCTCTTCCTTCACGGTCGTTGAACTTTCTTTTTTTCCATTCCCATTTTATTTGTCTTCTTTCCTTGAAGAAGATTCCCCTGATACAACAAATCATGTTTTCCCTGCTTCAATATACATTGCTTGGACATAAACCTCATCAATATTAGTAGGTCCAAACATAAATACAGTGTTACAAATATGTGCAGGTAAATATCCTATATACTTTATAAGAGTTTCTTGTGTATTTAATGGAATATTTAACATTAATGCCATCTTCCGAAATTCATCTATGTATTCTTGCACCGTTTGTCCTTTTCTTAGTTTAAGACTTTGCCATTCAATTGAATCCTTTTCCTTATAACCCAAAGGATAAAACTGCTTTCTGAGTGCAAAAACAAAATCTTTCCATGATGGAAATACAAATTACCAACTTGTTTCATACCATGTTACAACTTACTCTGCCACCAGATGAGTGTTGTGCCTGAAAAATGAAGTGATGCCAATTTGATTTGGGTTTCCTCATCTTTTATTTGTTGCACACTGCAATAAAATTCCATCTGTCTGACCCAATTATCAAGCCTCTCAGCATTGAATTCACCATCATACATTGGAAATTAGAATTTCACATCAAGATTAAGTAATGGTATATCATGATTATGTTTATGAGAATTTTTTCTTGCGGTAGAAGTTGCACTTGTACTTGAAGAATAAGAAGATTATGGAGATGAAGGAGGTGAAGGAGGAGGTTTAGGAGGATCCTCTCCTTCTTCAATTTTGTCTTTTTTTGAAGTTCCCCTTGGAAAGTCCTCTTCCATTCCAAGTAATCATCATATACGACCTTTACCATCTCAGACATGGTGAAGAAAGTCTTTTGAAACTATATCTGGTTCTGAGACATTCCTTCTTCAGATGTCATCTTCTCACTTTGAGATGCCCTCCTTCTCTATCCAATATCAAGATCTCCTTCTACAAGCTCACCTTCACCATGATTTAGATTTTCCCCGGTAATCATGCAAACTCAAACAACCAATTGTCAACCTACTCTAATACCACTTGATCCGAACATGATCTTTTAAAGACTTTGTTGATTTTTAAGCATGTGTTAAATTACCACTTAGGAATTAAGGAAAGAATAAGATCTTAATGAAATAATATTGCAGCCATCATAAAGAATTCATATTATAAATTAAACATAAGGAACAACAAACCATAACATCAAGCTTGATAATGGAGTTTGACACAAGTTTGGCTACGTCTCTAGGCCTTTGTCTTAGTTGGGGGATGATTATTTATTAATATTCAATGATTCAAAAGTACATCACAAATGCATCAAATTGATTACAAACTGGTCTAGCTATTTTTTCCTCAACCTCAATAATCCATCACAATTGAAGGCACTGAAAAAGGTTGAGCGTATCTCCCGGAAATGGCCTCCAAAGTTCCCCTCCTCAGTGGCTTCTCTGCATAAAAATGGATTTAGCTCTCAAAATCTTAATAATTCTGTTGTTTCTGAACCTTCTTGGACTGTCAAAAACCTCTTATTTATATAGATCTTGAGTTGGGGATCCTATCCTAAATTCCTCCTAAGATTTGGCCTCAAATCAGGCTCTAGATCCCCCCAAAATGGGCAAAATCCAATAAAATCAAGTTGAATAATAAAAAAATAATACAATATAGTAAAAAACCCCACTTTTGTAGCGTATTGGGTGCGCCATCCCCCTTTACTCAGATTCTTGGTCATGTCACCCTACCACATCAGCATCCGTACTACCACCTATCATCTGTATTGCCATGTGTCAAAATTTCATTGGTCCACATCATCATTCTGTACAACCATGTGTCGTGTCCATACAGTGCCACATGTCAATTTTTTATTGGTCCACATCAGCCTCTGAAAATGCCAAAATTGAGTGACACGTGTCACCTCCTGGTGCTACCACGTGTCATGCTGACATCATCATGATATCATGCAGACATCATGTTGGTGTACTACTAACATTAGCAGTACAACCTGTTGACTGTTGACTTTGACCAGTTGACGTTTTTGCCTGTTTGGGAAATCGATCAGAACATGATAACTTTCGCATACGATGTCCATTTTCGGAAAAAAAATATATATGGTTGAAATCGACGTGATGAGCCTGACACAATGGTGTAGGTTTCATCTAATTTATAGAACTTTTACTTTTTGGCCTTCCTAGATCCATTTTGGATCAATCTCCCCTATCCTTGTTTGAGCATTGGGATTGGCTACACTCAGAAGGGTTGTACCTTGCCTCATTGAAAGAAGGGGCTAAAGGCCCAAAGGGTAAAAGTAGCTAGCAAGAGTTAAAATCCAATTTTGAAACCTTTGAGATGTTTCTCCTAGGGATTATAGAGAAAGAAATGAAAATCTTCTCAGTAAGAAAATGGGACTCGCAAGATAACATAAACACTCAAGGTACTAGTTGAAGGATAGGAGATCTCATCACGAGCTAGCCTATTATGACCATGGGCATGTAGTAGTATGACATTACCACCTATCTGGTCACCAAAAAAGGGTAGTGTCTCTTGGTGGAATAGCCAAGAGAAAGGGGGTCTCATCACGGGCCAACCTTCTCATTTTCATGAAATGTTTATGGATAAAGTTTCCACCTCTAGTCATCAAGCCAAAACAATGGCCTCAACTATTTTCTTGAAGCACAAGAGAAAAATATTAAAAGAAATAAAGCTAAGAATAAAATACAATGAATGGGATAGGAAACAATTGCATTCATGACAAGATGCAACTCACCCTCCACAAAGGAACCCACATGTAAGACTCTACATTTCCCTGTTATCACATGCACCCCATGACAAAATATTTAGCCCATGCCACCTCATACACTTACATGACTTGGAATAGGCTCCACCTAGGAAAAACCCCAAACTTAAGGGGGATTATCCCAATAGGACACGCTCAGACCCTCTCCAAACCTAAATTGTCAAATTACATAATGTATTTGAGCATTTGTTTGGGGTTAAAGGGGGTATGGTGCACATGTTCTAGTAATTTAATTATTAGATGTGATTTACATGCTATGATACTTGTCACTTATGAACCCCTGTAGGGAATACTTATTTTTTCTATAGGACCTTTCTCGGTGGATAGGGACACATGAGGGACTGATTAGCTTGAACCTTCATTAGGGATCAATGATCCGTAAAGATCTTTTAATGACTGTGGTTGAGTTTTTAATTGCATGTGTTAATTAACCATTTGAGAAGATTAATGAAAGAATGAGGAAATAAGAGGAATTATGACAGCCATATACATATATGTAGATCTGAAATGAAGTAATAAACAACAAACCACAACAAGAGAATTGATAACGAAGTTCGGAACAAAATTGCCTACGTCTTCGGGCCTTTGTCTCTTTGGGGGAGGCTTCTTTATTTCTGTTCAAAGCTCAAAAAATACATCGCAGTAGTGCCAATTGGCTACAAGACTGATCTGGTCATGTTCTTCCAGATCTCTAGAACCTAGCAAAAGAAACGGCACACAAAACGGATGACCAGAGCTCCCAGAAATGGCCCGCAAGCGTCTGCTTCTCAACAGCTTCCCTGCATAAAAATGGCTTTGGCTTGGCTTCCCTTCAGCATAACTCTTCTCTAACTGTCCTCCATGGCCTCAAACAGGCCTGGTTTTTATAGATCTGAAGTTGGTTATCCATCTCCAACTTCCCCCCAAAATCTGGGCTCAAATAGGGCTCAAAATCTCCCAATAATGGATAAAATCCTCCATTAACAGGCATAAAAATCAATAAAATCCACTAAACATTGGAAAAAACCCACTTTTGTATAAAAATATGCAGTGTAGCCCCCTAGGGCTGGGCGCGTGCCCTCAAAACAGGGTCACATGTGTTATATTTGGCCAAGTGCTAGCCCAAAGGGCTAAACGCTGGCCCATTCTTACGCTGGCTCCTGGTTCTTGGGGCTCTGCATAGATCCTTGGCCTAAAAAAAACCCGAGCCCTAAGGGATAGGCCCCCCGACTCATGTGTTGCGGTTACATGGTGGTGCGGGGTCCAAGGGCTGGCCCCTATCCAATACTCTGCGTATATGGTGCCCGCGCCCTCGGGTGTATGGGTCTTACACGACCACGGTTGAAACCATGGGCTGGGGCTAAGCCCCAGCCCTTTCCGCCTCCAACTTATCTTTTAAACAAACTTAAATATATTATTTTCCATATAACTATTAAGAACAAACAGTGGCGTGGGTGGTTAGCCCGGTCTTGCCAGTCCGTAGCACGATGGAGGTTGGGGGTTCGACTCCAGTGGAGACCCCAAAATTTTACACAACGTCAGAGAGCCAACCAGAGGGTGCCACATGGCAGCCCATGACTGGGCCACGTGGCACCTCCACTACCAATCAAAAACTGCCACTTGTCAAACACTAGTTTGTCCACCTATCTGTTGAGGTGTCTGCCCAGTCAGCAACCGTACCGCCATGTCAGCATGCCACTATACCTGCCACCGTGAGCCTGTGCCACGTGTCACCCTCTGACTAGTCCAAATCACCTGTCGTACTCCCTATCACCTGCCACGTGTCTTCTCCCAGATCTGCCACATCAGTTGTACGACCTGTACAGTCAGCCTGCCATGTAGCACTGTATGGACTGTACAGTCACCCATTTTTTTGCATGTTTGGGTTTTCGAACAGAATGCGATATCTTTCGCATATGAAGTCCGTTTGACAAAGTAAATATATGGACAAAATCAAGAAGATGAGATGGACACAATGGCATTGGTTTCATCGGATTCTGAGCAGTTTCATTTTTGAGCCTTTTTGAGCCCTGTTAGGCTCCTGGATCCGATTATGGATCACACCTCCCCACTAAAAGACCTTTTGGTCCCCAAAAGGTTACTGACCAGTCAACAAGATCGGGATAGGCCACCCGGCTTGTCCTCTGTCTCCGAACTCTGTCATGTGCACCTGTCTCATCAAGATCAACTGTAACACAATCATGATAACTGACAGTATATTGTTAGCCATTTGAACCCTGTTACATCTTACTGAAGCCACTATCATCCATGTAGACAACATTACTAATGATAGTATCAAAAAGACGACTGTAAATGAGATGATATACTTGTAATATTTTCACGACATGAGCTTATCTTGAAGCAACTTATGATTGATTTTCCATTCAACAATCATTTCTTGTTCTTGCTTAAGATCGATTACTTCATTTGAAACAATTATTGGTTTGTTGCTTGCTTGCACTGCCTTCTTTAATTGTTCCATTGTTTGAATTGTTTTATTTGCCTTAACATGATGAGCATGAACCACATAATCTTGACTGCTTTGGTTAATTGATATTGATTCTTTGTCCTGTAGAAGATTGCCTTACGATCATATAA
>CBVK0100262582.1:0-11501 GCA_900067695.1 Picea abies
TTCGCAATGTTGGATTTCATCACCAACTAGTGACTTCGAAATAAGAAGTTTTCTTTACTTGGTTTTGATTCCTATATTTTTATTAGCGAGTGTTGTTTGTTTCCATAGTTGGCCATAGATATTTTTTAGAAAATATTTGGTTTAGCCAACATCGACCCTCCACACCATTCACGTAGAATGAAAGGGCTACCCCCGAAAAATCTGGAGGTTTATCAACCTTTTCATACTGATCCACCGAAGGGCTCTCCTCAGCAGAGTGAGGTCTAGGACAACACAACTTCACAAGTGGAAAGAAATGACTCTTTAGAAAATTTCCGACTTGTTTTCAATTCTCTAGAGGCTTTCTGAATACCTCCTGGATATGAGAGACGTATTCTCCGACTGAATTCATCCAGATAAATTGTTGTTGATACTTCTGGAATACTGACCGGACTCCTTACCAAACCTAAGGGCGAGAATCCCTTTTGGACTACTGACATATTTAGAATACCACCTCGCATGATGCAGGACCTCTACATCTTAGGGGAAGGTGTTGATATACCTGTCATATATGAACTACCCAAAACTTATGTTACCTACATGATAGCTCTAGATCACTTTTCTTGTATAGCTAGATACATCCCCATTGTTTCAGACACACAGTCAGTTGGTCCTAGATTGACTATTTCTCTCTAGATGGCCCATTCTATTATGGTCCCATACACTACGACTATTCCCATCAGGAATACGGTGGTTACCCAAGATCCCATTGGTACACCACTTTCGTCTAGACCCATCCCATTTCTTCCTCATGGGTACAATTCTTTAAATACTTCCATCCCCATTCCTACCCAAGTTCCATGTGGAGCTTCTGGAGTTTTTACTTCACCTGGGTATAATGTTTCTTCCAGTTCGATTCCAACACCATCCCAGGTCCTCTTCATAGGGTCTTATCCGCGTTTTATGGGAGGATTTTCCCCAAGTGGCTCCACTCCAATTGGAGTGGGTACAATGTTGCTTCTAGTTTCATTCTGACACCTTCCCAGGTCCTCTTTGGAGGGTATTATCCACCTTTTATTGGAGGATCTGTCCCAAGTGCATCCATCCCAATTGAAGTCACCACTCAGTATTTAACTTCTATTTATCAAATTCCCATGGGAGGGAAATTTACCCTTGGGGGGAAAACTCAATTTGGGGGTCAAACCCAAATTCGAACACAATCCTCACTTGGAGAAGAACTCTCACTTGGAGGTTATAACCCACCCTATGGAGAGAACATACCGGTATCACTAGCCCAATATTGGAACCTTCTCATTCAGGGAAATCCACAATTGCCTGGGGGGAAACAGCCTCCAGTTAGCTCTTTCATACCACCTAGTTTGGGCCAGTCATATCTAGGTTCTTCCAATCCCATTTGGGGTTCGAACATTCATTATAGTATCCCTTTTCAAGGGAACATCCCTAATCAGTAAAAACCTATGGGTTACATGCCTTCACATCCTCGTCTGAATCTGTCAAGACCTTCACCTTACATGTAGACTTCTTATGGTCCTACTGGTTTACCGACGGGACTTCCTCTCCAAATTCACCAGTTGGTTTACCGACGGGACTTCCTCTCCAAATTCACCAGTATCCTAACGTGAATAGACATTTTCCCTTTTTAGCCACTTTGGATATACCTGACATGTCTAGAATCTTGAATGACCCTATCTTACATTCTCTCCATTGGCCCGTTATACTGGCCAAGCTACTGTCCAACATACCCAAATTTGATGGTAAACCGGGAGAATACCAAAAGAACCATGTTATGGATTTTTGCCTTTGGTATTTGTCCAACTCTTTGATGGACGACTCCATTCAATTACGACTCTTCCAACAAACTCTTATGGGTTTGGCTGCAAAGTGGTACATAGAATTACCATGAGGATTCTTCAACAACTTCAATACCCTAGCCATGGCCTTTCTCACACATTACCAACTTCCAATATTCTATGAGATAGGAACCAAGATTTTGAGTTCCTTTAAGCAATCTTCAGCCACTCATATTTCCTGGTTTGATTCCTATATTTTATTAGCGAGTGTTGTTTGTTTTCGTAGTTGGCCATAGATTTTTTGTGTAAAATATTTGGCTCAACCAACATCGACCCTCCACGTCATTCACGTAGGGTCCAAGGACTTCCTCTGTAAAATATGGAGGATTACCTCCCTCTACCCCCTCATACACCGGAGGGCTCTCCTCAATAGAGCGAGGTCTAGGAAACTGTAACCTCACAAAACAAAGGTTCCTCCTCTTTAGAAAGTTTCCAAATTGTTTCTGATTCTCTAGAGGATTTATGCATTCCTCCTGGATATGAGAGACGTATTCTCCAGCTGAATTCATCCAGAGAACTTGTTGTTGACACTTATGGAATACCGATCGAACCCCATTCAGTCCCTAGAGTTGGGGATCCTCTTTGGACTACTGACATATTTAGAATCCCACCTCGCACGGTGTTGGACCTTTACGGCTCAAGGGCAAGTTTTGATATACCTGTCGTATCACAAATACCCGAAGTGTCTGCTACCAACACGGTGCCACCAAACCACTTTTCTGGTGCAACCAGCCATATCACTGTTGTTCCAGACACACAGTCTGTTGCTCCTAGCTCAACTTTTTCTCTCTAGATGGCCCATTCTACTATGGTCCCACACGTTACGACTATTCCTACAGGGAATGTGGTGGTTAGCCAATCTCCCATTGGCACACCCCTCTCATCTAGACCTATCTTGTCACTTCCTCCTGGGTGTCACACTTTGAATCCTTCCACTACTATCCCTACCCAAGTTCCATCCGGAGTTTCTGGACTTTTTGTTCCACCTGGGTACAATGGTGCTACCAGTTTTGTTCCTACACCTTCCTAGGTCCTCTCCGGAAGGTCTTATCCACCTTTTCCCAGAGGATATGGCCCTAGTGGCTCTAATACAATTGGAAGCACCCATCACCCATTCACTTCTGGTTACCAAATTCCTTTTGGAGGGAAATATAACATTAGGGGGTATCCTCCACTTGGAGGACAACCTTAGGTTGGACTCTATAACCCATTGTATGGACATAACACATCTAGATCACTAGCTCACCTTTAGAATATCCTTGCCCAAGGAAATCCACAATCATCCGGGGGGAAACAACTTCAAAGAAACCCTTTTATACCCTCTCACTCAGGCCAGCCATATCCGGGTTCTTTGGGTTCCACTTGGGGTCAACACGTTCAGTCTAGTGTCCCTTTTCAAGGGAACATTCCCAACCAATCCAACCCTATGGGCTACATGCCTCCACATCCTCGGTCGAATTTGTTAGGACACTCCACGTACATGAAGACTGCTTATGATCCTACTAGTATACCGATGAGACTTCCTCCCCAAATTCACTAGTACCCTCAAGTGAATAGACAACTTCCTTTTCTAGCCACTTTGGATATACCCAACTTGTCTAGGATCTTGAATGATCCTATGTTACATTCTCCCCATTGGCCCATCATACTAGCCAAGCTATCGTTCGACATTCCCAAATTCGACAGTAAACCTAGAGAGGACCCAAACAACCATTTCATAACTTTTCACCTTTGGTGCTCGTCCAACTCTTTGATGGACGAATCCATTCGCTTATGACTCTTCCAATGAACTCTCATGGGTTCGGCTGCAAAGTAGTACATAGATTTACCATGAGCTTCTTTAATGACTTCAACACCCTCGCCATGGATTTTCTCACACATTACCAATTTCTCATCCGCTACAAGACAGGAACTGCGATTTTGAGTTCCTTTAATCAATCTTCGGCCACTCATATTTCTGATCACATCCATGAGTGGAGACGAAGACGACGTTTGATCAAACTCGACCTTCCTGATCAATTATTGGTTGAATGGTTCACTAAATCATTTGTGAATTAAATCTCTCGTGATATTGTTATGGGTGGTGTTGTCACTGAAGAGCAGGAGATTAGTCTCTCTCAATACCTAGATCTCGTTTATTCGCAAATGGGTACTCTCTATGACTTACTCCCTAATGCTCCTCACCCTTCTACCACCGCTACCTCAAAAACCCCAACAACTTCTCATGATGTTGATTGTGTGATTGGCACCTTCCATGTTGATGCTAAATATACATCGTCCACTCACACCAATCCCAAATCTCCTACTTGTAATGTTCAAAGTGCTCTGACTCCTACTCCTTCCACCGACAAAACTTTTGAGGTTAAATCTGTTCAATCCACCCCTGCTGGAAAAAATAAGTCTAAAAAAGGAAAGGGTAAGAATAAGGAGGATATAAATAATATTCTGCAAACCGATAAACCCAAGACCTAGTCTACTAATGATAAGGATAAGTGTAAACCTCAATATCCTTGCCTTATATGTGGTGATGATCACTACATGAAATACTGTCCAAGATGGATTGAGGTCACTAAGTTCCTTCAAGGAACCGGAAAACCTCCCACACCTACCATTTTGTCACAACCTTTCCCTTCTCAACAACAGGCTCAATTGGTCATTCATGACCAACCCTCTCCTTCCACCACTTCATATGTTCTTATGTGTACTGGTAATTCTAGAAAGAATGACGTTTCCATCACCACTTGAGCCAAAGATTATTCTCCTTCAAAGGAGAAAGTTGACGATTTACCACCTTCGTTGGTTCAACCTCATCCTTCAACTTCACCTCCCAATGGTCCTCCTCATCTCGAACGACTGGGTCCCGATATAGTTCTCTGCCCTCTACCAAAGGGCGTTGTTCAAAAGTTTGCCTTCAATCCTCATGCACATGTTTCTCAAAACTACAGTATTGTAGAAGATCTTGCCCAAGCACCCTCTGCGATGTAGACTCTCGAAGTCCTTCAGAGTTGTCCTGCTCAACGGAAGGCACTATTAAATGCCATTGGTTTAATTTATCCCATGGATACGAATTTGATAATATTTGACTTGGAAGATCACATTCCAAGGCTACCTCCTCAGTTAGTGTTTCAGATTCAAGTTGTTGTCAAAAACAAGAACATCTATAGAATCGTTATTGACGAGGTCACCTCGATGTGTGTCATGTCTGTTGCTTGTTGGAAATCCATTGGCTCTCCCCCCCTGACCAAGTCACACAATACACTTAAGGCTTTCAATGGTTCTGGTTTTAAACCCTACGATGTTCTTCCCTCATTTTCTATTACGTTAGAAGGAAAATCGATCAACGTAGAGGTCGAGGTCTTTGATGCGACTATTGACTATAAACTCTTACTTGGTCGTAGATGGATTGATTCCATGCATGTCATCATTTCAACCCTTTTCCATGTATTACATTTCCCACATCAAGGAAAAGTCATTACGGTTGACCAACTGGCCTTTTTCAACTCAGATTTCCATACTAGCAACATGCCATTTATCTCAAAGACACCTCCTAGGTACGAGAATGTCAGTGTGGGTCTCCAAAAAGATTCCACTTTAATGGGTACCTTCCCCATACCACCACCCGATATTCCACCTCCTTTTGTCGCCTCAATCAACATGATTTCTACCTCCATTCGCGAAACCCCCGTGTCTCACAACCCATGGATAGTACTTGACCCCGATGATTATCTTTACTATGGTGAACAAATGCCTTTAAGTCCAGTTGAATCCACTTATCAAGCCATTCAATCAGAAACCCCTTCCACTCCCTCTCTTGGTGATTAATATCCCGATCTGTTTCATGTAATATTTCCTACGAACAAGATGATCATGACAGTTATGTCCATGGAATACACCCCATGGGACGATGGACATCATCGTTCCATTCTCTTCCTGGAGAAACACACCATAGAGAGTTACCAACAGATTTCGATTTCATCGACCGTTGTTGTCATTTCCTCTGTTCCCGAGTCAACACATGATGTACTTTATGAAGGGAACCTGGGTAATATTTCACCCACCATTCCTCTTGACATATACATTAAACCAGGAGTTGTCGAAAATGTTAACATCGGAGCCGCTTGTTCCGATGATGAAGTCGTCACTTATAAAGCTATCTTTCAAGAATTTTGTGATGTTTTTGCTTGGAGATACAAAGAGATGTCGGGTATTGACCCTGATATCATTGTACATGAAATTAAGACCTATCCGTATGCTAAACCCATTTGGAAGAGACTTCGCCCAGTCCACCCTCGTAAAGTTGTCGCCATCAATATTGAAGTTGAAAAACTTCCCAAATCCAACTTTATCTACCCTGTGGCTTTAACCGATTGGGTCTCTAATCTGGTTGCGGTCAATAAAAAAAAGGGCACGATCTGTGTATGCATCGATTATAGGGATATTAATAAATCTTGTCCAAAGGACAAATTTCCAACCCCCTTCATTGACCAGATTTTCGACGATTGCGCCGGAATAAAAATATTCTCTTTAATGGACAGTTTCTCCGGCTATAATCATTTAAAATTTTACCCACGGATCAACACAAAACTGCTTTCATTTGTCCTTGGGGTACCTTCACCTACCAGAAACTACCTTTCGGTTTGAAGAACGCTAGTGTGACTTTTCAACGTGCCATGTCTTATGCTTTTCACGATATCAAGCACATCATACAACCATATCTCGATGATCTACCAACCCATTCTATGCACCGCCAAGATCACCCGACCCATCTCCGAGCCATTTTTCTTTGCTATCGTTACTATCGTATAGGTTTAAACCCACACAAATGTGTTTTTTGTGTGGAGTTCGGTAGAATTTTGGGTTTTATTGTGTCACTTCAGGGAATTAGGGTGGATCCTTTGAAGGTTGAGTCCATCCTTAATATACCTCCTCCTTCTACACTCTGCCAACTCCAAAGTTTGCAAGGGAAGGAAAGTTTTTTGTGTCGATTCATTCCCGACTACGCTGAGTTAACACTAGGATTTACTTGACTATTGAAAAAGGGTTACGAATTTGTATAGGAAGACACTGCCAACAAAGCCTTTGAAGCTTTGAAACTCACCCTAACATGAACACCACTACTTTTCCCACCATATTATAGTCGAGACTATTTCCTCTACCTCGTCACTTCGGACTCTACAATTGCCATGGTTTTAGTCCAAGAAGATGATTCGCACGATGAACATGTAATTTATTATTTGATTCAGAGTCTCACGAGATTCGCACGATGAACATGTAATTTATTATTTGATTCAGAGTCTCACGACTACCGAAGGCAAATACCTACATGCGGAAAGACTGGCCTTGGCAGCTATTCAGTTTGTCCAATGTTTTTGTCATTATATCCTATTACACAAGACCATTGTCATTTCTTATTGCAACCCTATGCAGCATATCCTTCCACGCCAATTGCTAGGGTGAAAATACTCCAAATGGATAGTGATTCTCTAGGAGTTAGATTTAGAGTTTGAACGTGCTAAGTCCAAGAAATCTTTGGTATTTTCCAAATTGATATGTGACCTTCCCTTCACTAAGACAGAGAATGTGGCAGAGGATTCCTTACCGGATGAATCCCTTTTTCTGATCAATTCTGATGATGCTTAGTATGGATATATTATCATTTATATCCAAACTCAAACTTTCTAGCCTGACCTCTCTAGTATGGACCATCGTCGCATATGGTATCAAGCTCGTCAATACATAATTCTCGGTGATACTCTTTATCGTCATGGTGTCGACTCTATTTTTCGACGTTGTCTCACATTTGATGAGGTTGAGAAGGCTTTGAATGGATGGCACTTTGGAACATGTGGTGGTAATATGTCTGGGCATGCCATTGCCTAAAAGATCTTACGAGCAAGGTAATTTTGTCCTTATTTGTTTAAATACTATATAACTGTCATCCAGAATTTCCATGCTTGTCAAACATACAATAACAAGATAAGATCTCACCCTGCTCCTTTACACCCTATAGTTTTCGTTGGTCCCTTCACAAAATGGGGCATTGATTTCATGACATGTAACCCTCACTCGTTTGGGGAGCATGGATACATCATCGTAGCCATGGATTATTTCAGGAAATGGGCCGAGGCGATGCCTACATTCGATAATATAGGAAAAACTTCAGCCCTATTCATACTCAATCATATCATCACTTGATTTGGAATCCCGCAAACTATCATCACTGATCATGGTATCCATTTTTTAAATTACATGATGTCCGAGCTTACCGAAAAGTTGGGTCTTTGGCATGAAAACTCAACCCCCTACTATCTGTTGGACAAATGAGAAGGGGGGTGAATCAGTTGTTAACGTGCTTAAAAAATTATTCTTCTTTTAAAATCTTTACAAGGCACTCAATGATGATCACAATAATGCAGGGAAATAAACAATGGCACATTCAACATCAGTCACATATGTGAGAAACACAAAGACAAATATTTCCCAAGGAAACCCATACAAGGTAAAAACCTCTTCTTATTTATATGATAAGTATTATTTACATTCTTAACCCCTTCTACTCCCTCTCTTGGTGATTCATCTCCCGATCCATTTCACGTCATATTTCCCATGGATGAGATGATCATGTCGGTTATGTCTATGGAGGACAATCCATGGGACGATGGACATCATCGTTCCATCCTCTTCCTGGAGAAACACACCATAGAGAGCTACCAACGGATTTCGACTCTATCGACCATTGTTGTCATTTCCTCTGCTCTCGAGTCAACACACGATGTGCTTTATGAAGGGAACCTGAGTAATATTTTACCCACCATTCCTCTTGACATATCCATTAAACTTGGAGTTGTCGAAAATGTTCACATTGGAGACGCATGTTCCAATGATGAAGTCATCACTTATAAAGTTATTTTTCAAGAATTTCATGAAATTTTCTCTTGGATCTACGAAGAGATGTTGGGTATGACCTCGATATTGTTGTGCATGAAATTAAGACCTACCCGGATGCTAAACCCGTTCGTTAGAGACTTCGCCCGGTCCACCCTCGTAAAGATGTCGCTATCAAGCACGAAGTTGAAAAACTTCTTAAAGCTAGCTTTATCTATCATGTGGCTTTAACCGATTAGGTATCCAATCTCGTTATGGTCAATAAAAAACAAGGCACGATCCATGTATGTGTCGATTATAGGGATATTAATAAATCTTGTCCTAAGGAAAATTATCTAACCCCCTCCGTTGATCAGATCGCCGATGATTGCGTCGGGAGTGAAATATTCTCTTTAATGGATGGTTTCTCCGGTTATAATCAGATTAATATTTTTCCTACGAATCAACACAAGACTACTTTCATCTGTCCTTGGGGTACCTTTGCCTACCGGAAACTGCCTTTCGGTTTAAAGAATGTTGGAGTGACTTTTCAACGCGCTATGTTTTATGCTTTTCACGATATCAAGCACATCGTACAACCATATCTCGATGATCTACTGGCCCATTCCATGCACCGCCAAGATCACTCGGCCCATCTCTGAGCCATTTTCATTCGCTGTCGTTACTATCATATCCGTTTAAACCCACATAAATGTGTTTTTTGTGTGGAGTCTGATCGAATTCTGGGTTTTATTATGTCACTTCACGGAATTAGGGTGGACCCTTTTAAGGTTGAGGATATCCTTAATCTACCTCCTCCTTCTACACTTCTCCAGCTTCAAAGTTTGCAAGGGAAGGAAAACGTTTTGCGTCGACTCATCCCCAATTACGTTGAGTTAACATTAGGATTTACTCGACTATTCAAGAATTTTTATGAGTTCGTATGGGATGAAACTGCCAACAAAGCCTTCGATGCTTTGAAACTTTCCCTAACCCGTACACCACTGCTTTTCCCACCCAATTATAGTTGAGACTATTTCCTCTACCTCATCGCTTTGAACTCTACCATTTCCATGGTTTTATTCCAAGAAGATGATTCACACGATGAACATGTAATTTATTATTTGAGTGAGAGTCTCATGACTACCAAAGCCAAATACCTACATGTGGAAAAACTGGCCTTGGCGACTATTCAGGCCATCCAACATTTCCGTCACTATATCCTATTACGTAGGTCCACTGTTATTTCTAATTTCAACCCTATGCAACATATCCTTATGTGCCAATTGCTAAGGGGAAAGTACTCCAAATGGATTGTGATTCTCCAGGAGTTCGACTTATAGTTTGAACGTGCTAAATCTAAGAAATCATTGGTTTTCGCCGAACTGATATGTGATCTTCACTCCACTGAGATGGAAAACGTGGCAGAGGATTCCTTGCATGATGAATCCCTTTTTATAATCAGTTTTGATGACGCTTGGTACAAATATATTATCATCTATCTCCAGACTCAAATTTCCTAGCCCGACCTTTCTAGCACAGACCGTCATTGTATACGGTATCAACCCCATCAATACATCATTCTCGGTGACACACTTTATCGCCGTGGTGTTGACTCTATTTTTCAACGTTGTCTCACCTATGATGAGGCTGAGAAAGCTTTGAATGCATGCCACTCTGGAGCATGTGGTGGCCATATGTTTGGGTATGCCACTGCCCAAAAGATCCTATGAGTTAGGTACTTATGGCCTTCTTTATTTAAACACTGTATTACCACCGTCCAGAAGTGTCATGCTTGTCAAACATACAATAACAAGATACGATCTCATCCCACTCCTTTACACCCTATAGTTTCCATTGGTCTTTTCAAAAAATGGGGCATTGACTTCATGACATGTAACCCTCACTTGGTCGGAGGGCATGGATACAGCATCATAGCCATGAATTATTTCACTAAATGGGTTGAGTTGATGCCTACATTCGATAACACTATAAAAACTGCAACACTTTTCATATTCAATCAGATCATCACTCGATTTGGAATCCCGCAAGCTATCGTTACTGATCATGATAGCCATTTTTGAAATTTCATGATCTTCGAGCTTACTGAAAAGTTGGGTCTTCAACATGAAAACTCAACCCCTTATTACCCATAGGCCAATGGCTAGGTTGAAGCGATAAACAAAGTTCTTATCACTATATAGGCCAATGGCTAGGTTGAAGCGATAAACAAAGTTCTTATCACTATGCTTCGATGTATAATAGGAATTCACAAGACAAGTTGGCATGCGATGTTGTTTTCATTATTATGGGCCTATCGGACATCCGTAAAGTCTACCATGGGGTTTACACCTTTCCAATTAGTGTATGGTATCGAATTTGTCATGTCCATTGATTGTGAGATACCATATTTGAAGATAGCAATTGAAATTCTTCCCAACACCTCTGCCGAAGAGGAATGTATATTGTACTTGATGCAATTAGATGAAACCCGTCGTGATGCCACTCTCGTTATTAAAGCTGAGAAAAATCATGTCAAATCCCAATACAACAAGCATGTCAAGCCACGTGTTTTCTCTGAAGGTGATATAGTTCTCCTCTATGAACAAGTTCATGATTTACTAGGGGCCAGAAAGTTCGAGGCTATGTGGCAAGGTCCTTATATTGTCAAACGAGTGTTGAAGAAGGGAGATTATGAGTTAGTACATTATGATGGCATTCCTTTGAGTGAGCCTAGGAATGGGCTTTACTTAAAGAAGTACTATGCTTAGGCCATATTTGCATGAG
>CBVK0100262591.1:0-12268 GCA_900067695.1 Picea abies
GAAATGGCATGACATGTACTATCCATATAGAATAGTATTATCTAAAAATAAATTATAACTCATACCGTTTTCCAGCTACAACTGGAAAGAGGCTCCAACCCCCTAGTTTCTCAGGCTACAACATGAGGGAAGCTCGAACTCCCCAAATCTCTGGCTACAACCAGAAGGAGGTTACAACCCCCGCCCCGTCCTGCCACCCTGAAGTAGAAGTAGAATGATGGAACCACTATCACACTACCACTGTGAGATATATCACTGTAAACGTATACCAATAAATCTAAACCATGCATTAACCGTGCATCAACCTGTACCTCAACCTGTAACATACCTCTACCATAAACAAGTGCATCAACCATGCACCAACCTATAATAAAACTGTACTATAAATAAGTGCATCCAACCATGTGACAACTATGTACCAATCGTGTATCAACTACTCATCAACTATGACTCATCAATATGTACCAACATCATCAATTATACACCTCATGTATGTGCACCGGATCATCAACTACTTGTCTCAACCATGTACTCAACATGTACCTCAACCAAAATCCCTCATAAATTCGATCATTCAAATCTGATTTGTAGCTCTGTAATAGACCTGGTGTTTATGATCACATTCTTGCAAACCTTCCTTAACTTTAAAAACAAGAGACTCGCATTTTCATCAAACTTTTCTTTAGTCTCACATGCCTAGTTTTAGATTAGTGAACAACCCTAACTTGAAGTAATGATAACTTTGAACCTGTAATGTATAAAGATCTAAAACTAATACACAATGTGCTTCAATGTGTTTAATGCAATTATTCTAGGTGGCACTACTTGGAACCTCTCAGAAAATGAGTTATAGCAAAAATGGCATACCTTGTTGAATTCTGGTTTATTCTAGAGAGCAACCTTGTAGAGTGTGCCCCAAAAAAAATATTTTATGACATGATCTAAAACTATTACATGTCATACTACAGACTGTACACTAACCAACATAATTGGTCTCACAGAATTTAGATCTGTTATAAAGAAGTTATGATGCTCTTACCTGAAACACCTTATTTTGACTAGTTTCAGGACTCGATACAAACCCTATTTTCCACATAGTGTAACTCTCAAAATACAACGGCCCACAAATCGAATTTTTAACCATAGATACTTGGATATGTTTTCTCACTTGTATAGCAATTTCAGGATCTGAATTGATATAGAAAAAACGTTATAGGGAAAATGGTGAGATGACCTGAAAATAACATACCCTAGAAAGCACCATCAAAAAAATGTATCCTTCCTTGCATTTCGGCCTTCTTTTCTTCACTTTCCTCAAAATTTTGGCTTATATATCATTTGTATATCTTATAAACCTATAGATATTCAATATGCTCAAGTGTGTTTCAAATGAGAGAGCCTTGCCTCTTATTTATACTCTCCAAGTAGCTTCATGTGTTTCAAATGAGAGAAATTTTGATGTCGGTCATTTGTTTTTCATGCTAGTCATTTTAGTTTTACCCCAAATTCATGAGTGTCAAATTGTCTATCACTGAATGGATATTCAATTAACTATTAACACTTTATGTGAACTAGTACTATGGACTAATTAAATTTCAAGGATTGGGAGTAAATTTTGTTTATTGTTATATTTAATCCTCCAACAAACCTTTGCCCAACCCCTCTTTAGTATGAGACGTAGGTAGGTGACACACTATAATAATTTAAACACCTAAAATTCATGACGAGTTGAAATTTTTTATACCAATAAATTTTGTCAGATATATATTTTGTATCCACTTATCAACGTTTAAAAACCAAAAATACATCCCTGGATGTCAAATTCCGGCCCTGCCTACGAGAATTCATTATTTCGAAAATTACGAGAATTCATTATTACAAAAAATCATTTACTATGTTAGACGAAAACTCCTTTTGCCAAGATTAACTTACTATGTTTGGCAAGGTAGCACCTATCGCAGCCATTATCCCAGATTTCAGACTTGTGGTAAACTTAGGGTTTTGAAATACAACACTAGCCATGAACCATTATTTCGTACCTCAACAGGTCTTGGGATATATGCATGGAGTAGAGTCGTGTGAGATTATGTAATACGATCGAAGACTTGTGACATTGGAGGGCTACAAATGCGAAAGACGCACTTGAAATTGGTGACATCTCTTTAATCCCATTGGCATCCCTCCACGGCAGTGGCGTCGATTTACATTCACATTTATGCCACATTAATACTCACCTCTTGCCACCTGTTCTCATTTCTCTGTTCTCTTTTCTCAGTGCTTTTCTATGCAGCAGCTCGCCTCGCTGTAATTTGACTTTCTAACTAATTATGGAATCCCTATATTGAATTTTTTTATACCAATAAATTTTGAGATGTATATTTTGTATCAACTTGTCAACGTTTAAAAACCAAAAATACTTCCCAGGACGTCAAATTCCAGCCCTGCTAGAATTCATTATTTCCAAAATTACAAGAATTAATTATTACAAAAATCCCATTGGCATCCCTCCACGGCATTGGCGTCGATTTACATTCGCATTTACACCACATTAATACTCACCTCTTGCCACTTGTTCTCATTTCTCTGTTCTCTTTTCTCGGCGCTTTTCTGTGCAGCAGCTCGCCTCGCTGTAATTTGACTTTCTAACTAATTACGGCATCCCTGTATTGAAAATGGGGTTTAGATTACAATCTCTTTTAATGACACAGATGATGTCATTAAAAGAGATCTGTTTGCACGATGCCTCTACTTACATCCCCATTGCCAAATCCTGCAATATGTAAATTTATTATACTTATTCAACTATATGTCGGCGCTCTCTCTCTATGCGCAGGACTGTGAAATTCCGATTCTCACAGGATCCGACCTAAAATTTGGGAGGTAGTTTTTTCTAAATGAAGATTCTTGGACGTTTGTTAGCATATAGACAATAAAAGGGCGAACGAGTTCATTAGTTTTTTCAATAAATATTCTCTTTTTGCACATGATGCCGTTAGATTTTGAACAGGAGAAGTTTTTTAACATTCATTGGAGTCTCTCTCAATATACTCGTGAAACGTAAAAAAATGGCGCGGCTGGGCTACAAATTGGTATCCGTAAATTATTTATTAAATAATTTGACAAAAATCCACGGTACTAAATCTATTGCTACAATTATTTAATTCTTTCATAAAACTACTATGTCAATGTAACGTAAAATATGTTAAATTTAATTTTGCATGGTTTAGAGGAGAGACCGTTTTCATCAATTTATCTCGCTCGAGTATGCTTCATTTATTTGAGTATGCTCCATTTTCCATCTTTTTGGCTTATATCAATCACACCTTAAATGCCTATTGCAGCCGCCCTTTCCGCTCCGTTCATTTACTGATCCCCATTGCTAGCTGCAAAACCTTCAAATAAAAGTGTTACGTCTGGAATATCGTGGCTTGTGTAAATTTGTGCCCTTCATGATTTAGGAATTCTCATTAATATGATGAATTTTGACTCACTGTATTAATTTCTAAATGTTACGTGAAGGAGAAGAAAGGTCACTGCTTCGCTTTCGTGGTATTTCAGTCTGAATTTTGTTGGAAATAGTAATTACAAGTTTGAGAGTTTTACGTAGTCAAGTCTAAAAATACAATTTCATAAGTTTACTCAAACTCAGTTTTGTAAATCCGCATGCAGGGGAGTTATTTAATGAAGAGCTCTGTTAAGTAGATAGAAGTCAATCGAATTTATTGTTGTATTAATTGTTTGAGTTTATTTTACTTCTAGAAGTCAATCGAATTTATTGTTGTATTAATTGTTTGAGTTTGTTTAACTTTTACAGGAAGTTTCATCTTTATAAGTCTGAGTATGTAGGAAGTCGATAGATAGAGAAGAGACATAGAAGTCTTAGAGCACAAGCTGTGTGTGTGTTTTGCAAGTTGCATAAATAGTTCAGAAAAGTTGTTGGTGTTGAAGCTCGATATTGTATTCTGTATTAGCGTAACACTGGATTTCTTAATGTATATCAAATATTTTGTGTGTTGACAAATTCATGAGTATTTCTAAATTTATATGCTAAGAATAGCACATTGTTGTTTTTGTGTCAAGAAATCGTTACATTAAGTGATTTATCATAGCTTGCGGTAAGTTTACACGCAAGAATTCATGAGAGTTCAGTCACAAAGTTGTGGCCTACAACATTTGTAATTGCATTGTGCAGAGTTTGTTTGCGCACTATAGATCAGAGATCAAGTATCATAGATCATAGTAGGTTGATCAAAGCAAGGTTTATCAAAGTACGTTTCAAGAGAAGTAGCTATTCAGTAAGGTAAAATATGGCTTGTACTTCAAATATGCAACCTCCCACTTTTACAGGCAAGAATTATGAGTTATGTTCCTTAACCATGAAAACCTTATTTAGGGGTCATGATTTATGGGAGATGGTCGACAATGGATATGCGGAGTAAAATTCCCTAACACAAGTTGAGAAGGATGTCTTGAAAGATCAAAGGAACAATGATGGAAAGACAATGTTTTACATACATCAATTCATGCATGAAGGCATACTCCCAAGAGTTGCATCAACAAACCAAGCCAAGGAAGCATGGGACATATTACAAACCTCTTATCATGGTATGGGCAAAGTCAAGACTTCAAAACTACTAATTCTTAGAAAATATTTTGAAACTCTGTCAATGAAAGATACTAATTCAGTAGATTCATTTTACACCATTAAATCTCATGGAAAAACAATAGAAGACACAAAAATTGTTGAGAAGGTACTTACGAGTCTACCTCCTAAATTTGGTGCCGTTGTTGTGACCTTGGAAGAGAGAAAAGAATCGAGTCAGTTTAGTCTAGATGAGCTGCAAGTTTCCCTCATTAATCATGAACACAAATTAATAGGTCAAATATGTCATCAAAAAATGCATTTTTTTCGCAATCATTTATAAGTGCTATGGAGAAATTTCCCCTAAACTAGGTCTAAGGAATAGGCATAGATATAACTCCCTTAAAACACCGACTTATCTTTAATATATCCCAAAACAATCTAGACTAAGTGATAAGAGAAAGAGATAAGAGAAGTTTAAAGAGTACACCTTGAATCCTTACAGTTGATGTAGACCTCTTCCACTTGTTATTTCTTCTTATATCACAGATCTCCTCCCAAAGTTGACCTACAAAGGGTCAAGAATACAATGCAACAACATATAATATCTCTAATAATCACTTAAAAGCCTAAATATAGATATAAATGATCAAATTAACAAGTGAATATACCCATAGGGTTTTGGGACAAAGATAACCTCTTTTATTCAAATTCAAGATGAAAGGTTACAACCTTTTCTTGCGAACATTGCTCTACGAACCAAGTCCAGGGTCCTTTGTCATGTCTCCAAGTGCATCAATTCCACATAGAATTCTCACAAACAACATGCCATCAAGAGAAGAAGGAAGATTTGCATAGGGAGAATGGATGGACGGGAAAGTTGAGGCTAAAACTCATAGCAAGATGCAAAACTTGGGCATTGAGAGGGAAAAGATTTTGGTAGATTTTTCTTGTTACCTTGTTTATATCTCTAAATGACTCCCCAAGACCTCTTTTTATATGAAAAAAAGATGTTTATTTCGTTTGGGGATGGGCTACAAGAGGTAAAATGGTTAGGAAACCCTCCATAGCCCATAAACTCGATCGAAAGACGAGCAATTTTATATTTTGTGCAAATTTTGGAGGTAAACGCGAGCTATTTTGCATGTAGCAAGCGCATGTACATGGGATAACTAGCATGCATCTCACATGTGTTCACATGATATTAGTACAATAGGGCGCATACATTATCCAAAAAATGATTTTTTAGAAGGAAGCCTCAATAGTATGTTTGGCAAAGTATGCAAATGGATGGGCCAATGTCTTGGATGCATAGATGTAGAATTTTTGGACTATAACAAATGCCCCCTAATGTGTGAGGTTAGAAGAGAAATTGATCGCCGAAATACATTAATATATTTACACGGTGGGAAGACAGAGAGTTGAGTGAGCTCGAGATCAGTTTTCGTGAGCATATCATCTGCAAAATAATGATAATATCTCTGAGGAAGGCATACCCATGCTCGAGATAAACTTAAGAATGACTTCCAATCAAGTACACT
The DNA here is from genome assembly GCA_900067695.1 of Picea abies. NCBI lineage: Eukaryota > Viridiplantae > Streptophyta > Pinopsida > Pinales > Pinaceae > Picea > Picea abies. Next base: position 6,124 of record CBVK0100262591.1, read on the forward strand.
ACATATCCATGTCATATAAAATAATCATGACTACAAAACAAATATGAATTTCTATATAAAGTGTATCTATGAACAATACACAACAGATCTACATCTTCAAATCATATGAAGATATACAAGTACAATGTGATATGCATCTTCAAGAAGCATCAATTCTTGTAGCTAGAGATGATAACTTCATAGCTCAAGAAACGACTTCAAGATATTCAAAACTTAGGAAGGAGTATAGTAGGAGTGTAAGACTCACTACTTTCAGGTCTTTGACATGTTTTCGAGGAAAGAGTGGAGGACCTTGATCATCAGGCATAGAAATATATTGATTTTGAATATGAGCTTGATAAGATTCTCAGGATGGCTAACTCATGAAAGTCAAGAGATCAACTGCAGAATGGCTGACTCAGGTTGGTTAAAAATTCCCTTGGACAAAAGAACGAGAAAATGATGAAACTAAGGAACACATTATTGACATAAGTTTGTGACACGGGAGGCACCACAAACTCTCCATATGTTTGGAAGAGTAACCAAAAAGAGGACATAATTCTATGTATTGAGAAAAACTTCCTAAGGTCATACTAGATCCCAATGCTTGCAGAACAAACGAAAGGATGTACTTTGTCAAAGGGAAACTATCTTGCTGTGAATAAAAGAGAATGTATATCCCCCCTTTTTTTGGAATATTTGATTTTTTTGTCTTTTTCAAATTTTTAATGAGCTTGAAAAAGAATAAAAGAATGTTATGTTACAAAGGAGGAATGAGTGTCACACACAAGAAAACTAAATCCAAATGCATGAAACATATTTATTCTCAGTGAAAGGAGACATGTGTAGGATAATGACACTCAGGAAAATTCCTCCATGGGTCGAGGTGTCAGATCGCAAGGAAAAATAATGATACAAGACTTGCACCTAAGGAATTTTCTACAGGTTCAGTAATAACAACATTAAGCCGACATTAGGCCAAATATGCAAGGATGAGACATGTGATGTGATTATAGAATGACACAACAAGACTCCTTCCATGTGAAGTTTTAAAATAAGACTCTAGACTATTCATTTTTTGTAATTAGTCCAGTTGGTTCGGAAAAGGGTTAAAATTATACCAAACAGACGTCTCTTCAAAACCATTTTAACAAATGTGATAGAGACAAGATCACTTGGCCATATTTTCAGTTTTAAGGAGTCTGAAAAGATCTTAACTATGGACTCATATCATTTTTTCGAAATTTAGTCCCCTTTTCACGAAAAAGTATAAAACATAACTTAGGAGAACTCTCCTAGTGAGACATGTCTCCCGAGCCATACCTCTTTCCTGGATAATCTATTGGCTAGAAAAAGGGTTAAACATATGCCAAATAGATATTCCTTCTGCACCAATTAACGAGTGTGAAAGGAACAAGGTCACATGGTGATATTTTCATATTTAGGGAGTATGAAAAGAGCTTAACTATGGACTCCGAGGGGGTTCATTTTTCATAAATAATCTTCAAGTCCCAAAAACGAGATAATCCAAAGCTAGGAATAATAACCCTTTTTTGCAATTTTAGTCCCTTGGGCCCCAAAAAAGGTTAAACTTACACCTGAGAATAATCTCATGGGGAACCAAAGCTCCTAGGGCATATCTTTATTTGTAAATTAACCATTTGGACCGAAAAATAGGTAAACTACCACTAAACAAATGTGCCTTCAAATTTTAGTTTGATGACCGTGAAGGGAAACAAGATCACTCAACAATATTTTCAATTTTAGAGAGTCTGAAAGGGGCTTAAATAAGACTCCATGGGGGCTTCTTTTCTTAAGTAATACGAACGAGATTGAAAGAATAAAAAAATTCTCATTAGATGTTGCTTCCAAAGTTTAAGCGAGCTTGAAAGATAACAATTCATGCTCTAAGGGAGTCCCTCGGGTATAGGCCAAAAAAATATGAAGAAGAATGAGGTTTCAACACAGAGTCATGGTCAGACTAGAAGGGCTCCCAAGCTTATGGAAAACTCATAGCATGGACACCAAAATCAAAAAAAGGATCTACCTAGGTAATCCATGTAGAGGGAGGATCTACCACCTAATTACAACACTTCTAAAGCATCATATAAGGTTATGTGTCACACTTCGGTGGGAAAGATCCTATGGAAAAGAGGAAAAAGTCAACAAAATACAAGATGCAATTTGATGAGAACCTAACCTATATGGAAGTGTCAAAAAACCTACTTTATCATGGGATGATGTGAGTGTAACCCATCTCGTAAAAACACCAAACCAAAATAAAAATTTCATAAGAATGACCCAAAAATCACCCAGAAAGAAACCCAAGCACCCACCAAGACAAGAATAGGGAAAAAGAGGACCAAACTTGGGGAAAAAGAGTCAAAAAAGTCTATCAATATGGGTAGACAACTATTTTTAACCATTTCAAATTGGAAAATAACCAAAAAGGCAAAAAACCCTCTTCCTTAAAATGTGGATTCAAGGAGCTAAGGTGGACAAAAAGTATTCAAATCTGAACAAAGTAAGTAAAAATGGCCTCTCTCATCATTTCAATTCATCCTTTATTTTTTATTTAATTGTTTATAGGGTGTGTGCCCTAGGAAAAATGTTGGGTCCATGTGCATGCATGCTATCCATGCTCAGCACACATATATAGATGGGGAAAGTAAAACTTAGCATGCGTATTTACATGACAATCTTAAAGACAACTTGCTCACATCTCTTTAAATATTTCAAAAGAAATGAAACAAGGGACTAACCTAAAAAAAATTCTATGCGACAGGATGTATGTTCATTGGTGATAGAGAGAACATGAGAAGTTAGATATCTTGGTCGAGGAGGATCTAGGGGCCATCACCATGCTAAAGCAGTGTGGTATGTGGAAGTTCTTTCAGTGTACATTCTTGAGGGCCCAACCCAAGTTACTAAATCATTTGATAGATTATTGACACATGGACGTAGACGCCTTCGTTTTAGAGGGCCAATCAATTATTCTGACTACTGAGGATATATACTTTTTGACTGTCCTCTCCACGAGGGGTGAACCAATTAACTTGAGTATTTTCCTCCAAGATGACACAACATAGAGGATTATATTGGCATGTACTGCAAGGATGGTACTGAGAAAGTAGGATCTCAGGTGCCAATTCATAAGATCACAAGCCTCAACCTGTGGATAGTACTTTACATGATTGGGCAGATCATGGTATCTGCAACACTTTATCAAGATTCGCATGCATATATGCATTGTGCTGCTCAATTTCTATATGACACCTTATTTCACTAGAGCACCATGATGCTCACATGTATGAAAAAGCAATTGACCAACTGTTGAAGAGGAACAAACAAGAACTTTGGGTTTGGTACCATGTTGTGTGCTTTCGTTTTCGAGAGAGTGTCAAGACTTATCCCGCAAGAGAAAGTACAAGGCCATGTTTCCTCCTTTATATAATTATGCAGGTATGCAACTTTTTTTCCTCGATAGGGTGCATGGAAAGTGTAGGAGGCCTTCGACGATAAATTCTTTGGTTGGTGGTTCTGTCAAATTCATGTGATTGAAGACTACCCCTATGCAGGGATCAATTTATTGAGGAATCATGATTTGTCTATGGCCCCTAGCAAGGAGGATGGAGAGATAGGTACACATTACTTCATTTTTTAAAGTTATTTCATTTTTAGTTTTTTAAATATTATCCATTTTTATGGTAATGTCAAAGTACTAACTTAGTAATATGTTATATAGAGACGTGGGACTAGTAAAACTAACCGACTTCGCCAGGAATAGGCATTGTCCTTGAGAGGATTTCAGACCAACAAAAAAAAGAGGACCAATAATCGTGGGAGGGCCACCAGCCAGAGAGGCTGAGAGAGTATTAAGATAAGTGGAAAGGAACCTGACAACTCTCACTCGTCTAGTGGCTATGACAGAGATCGAGGACCTAATCCCATCCATGTAGTCACATGTTGTAGGGGTACCCAGGACTTGGGTTCAGTTGTTTCGACTTCTTACGAGCGTCGTATTTCATTACAATAGGGACAACGGGCCTAGGCCATAGCTAGCACTGGACCACATATGTGCTGAGGGAACTCTTTTTTGTACTCTCTTATGTAGTGAAGGCTTGAGCCCAACGATGTATACCAACTCCATTTGAGTCTTTATAGCCCACTTTTGTACTTATGACATTATTTTTTGGACATATTATTATATATATATACATCTTTTTTCCTTATGGATAAAACATTTTGTACAAATGTATTTACATATGCATGTATGTGTTTTTTTTTTCTTTTATGTGTGTTCAATATGCCAATCTAATACATGATTAGCCAACGTATCAGTTAGTTTATTAGATATCCTAGAAACATGAATATAAGTAATATAATCAAAATAGAGTTTTAAGAGATGTACCCTAAGGAATCATCGATGAAGGGTGGGATCGTAAACACACTATACTCCATTTAACTAGTACATGACTAGTTGAACATCTATATAAACCAGGGGGTGAGAAATACTATGTGACAATGCATCACGTAGTAATTCTATTACAAAACTACACTCGAAAACATTATTGGATTTTTATCCTAGAGAAATACCTCCAGAATAAATCAACTGACCAAAGGGCATGAAGATCACCTAAGCTTCGGAGGCAAGTCTCTGAGTGTGTCGGCTAGCACCATCCACAAACTGAACATAGAACTCAGATTCACTTGACATCTTCCACAGTGAAAAGAAACACAATAAACTACACATCCATAGGAAAAAAAGATTAAAATGTTTAAATAAAACTATACATTATATACAAGAAGTCATGCCCATGTGATGAAACTAAGTGTAATACTTCTTAAGGTAGAGCCCATTTTTAAGCTCAGATAAAGAATTACCCTTGAAATCAACCAGTTGATAGACACCCTTTTCTAAAACTTTCTTAACAATGAATAGTTCAAACCACATGGGTTTGAATTTTCCTGCCTCCAAGGGGTCTTTATCTTGGTCATAGACCAAGACAAGATCGCCTTCAGAGAAAAATCTAAGGTGGATGGACTGATCATACTGACACTTGGTGGATGAGACTCTCTTTAAGTGGAGTAAGGTCGGGTATTAATTACATTGACAACGTAAGAGAGATAATTTGGTACTCTATGGGAAATACTGCCTCCAGCCCGTAAACGATTTGGAAAGGAGAAAAACTAGTATTAGTCTTGAATGAGGTTCAATAAACCCAAATTGTCGAGCACAACATCAAATGCCAATTCGACTTGGCCGAATTGATCCTCCATTAGAGAATCATCTTGAGAGACTTATTAAGATCTTCCACTTGACCATTTTCATGTGGGTAGTAAGGTGATTAATTTTCTTTCTTAAACCCCATTTTTTATGTTAGCCTGGTCATCATATTTTTCTAGAAGTGATTGCCATGGTATGTGACAATATCCTTCAGAATATTGAACCTGGCTACAATCTAGTTAAAAATGAAAAGTGCATTTGTTTCTCCATCATTGCTAAATGTCACCATGGCCCCGACCCACTTAGTGAAGTATTGTACCACCACGATGATATAACGATTCCCCCTAGACAAATCCAGGTGACATGTATTCTACCATTTCACCGCACCCCCTATAAGATTGCGTTGAAATAAACACAACTAAATGGAGTCATCCTTTAACGAGTTGAATGAGAACCATAAATTAAATGTCGTAACATGATCACCTGGATCTTTGATAGGATTTCCTTCAAACTTAGGGATGTCCAAGGGAAACTTAGTCGGCATGGGGGGCTAATGCGAATCATGAAAGATTGGATCGTTCAACATTATCAAAAATTCTGGAAAATGAAGAGTTTCCAGGAAAGTTAGTCTATCTTGTGGTGGATTCAAAGGAAAAGAGGGGCCTTTATTTTGAATGGCACCAGGTTTCCAGGAAAATGTTTCGTACTAGCCATGGTTTTGGTAGAAACCATGGTGTCCCTAGCTAGAAAAAGGAATTTGTTATTGATTCTACATCATCAAAATATTGATGTAGACCCCCACCCACACCTAGGGTCCATTGACCTCCCGATATAAGGATATTCAAATTCCAGGAGCTAGATCATCTCACAAAATCCCACTATAACTTCTACTTTTGGGTGAGATCGGAAGAGCGTCGTGTAGGGAAAGAGTGTAGATCT
>CBVK0100262598.1:0-10698 GCA_900067695.1 Picea abies
CACAGAGAAGAAGAAGGACGCCTTCATCAGGACGTTTTGGCAGAGACCATAGCCTATGGGGATCAACCCCTTGCAGATGGGACGTTGACTTAGTGATCAGGACGCCACCAGGGCAGGATGGATGACTTCTGGGGCACGTGGCAGCCATGTTGCAGAGAAGAAGAAGGACGCCCTCATCAGGACGTTTTGGCAGAGACCATAGCCTATGGGGATCAGCCCCTTACAGATGGGACATTGACTTAGTTGATTAGGACGCCACCAGGGCAGGATGGACGACTTCTAGGGCACGTGGCAGCCATGTTGGGCTTGTTTGAAACATGTGACAGGTTGCTAGAGCCCCAGGAAGGGTAACGTTTTGCTTATTGGATGGTTATTGTGCCCTAAAAGGGCCAGCGTCTCCCTTTAGGGGCTTGACGTCTCTATTTTTCTGCTCATTATTGGCATTTAGCATGTAAAAGTGACAAATAATTGAATAATGTTAATGTCAGCCATGTCGGCTGTTTTATTGACCTATTTTGTAAATTAAAGGTCATTGAATCATATAAATAGAGGATGTTTTGCCCTCATTTAATCATAACATAACTTGCTCTCCTTTGGAGAAGTCATTTTTAGCTCTTGTTCTTGTGTTCTTGTCTCTTGGAAGTGTGGCGCAACCTCTTGGGAGGATTATTTTTTGGCAAAGTGGTGCTTTATGATATTGGAAGGTTTACAACTAGGGTGTGGATTGGTTTTCTTCATGATCTTGTAAGTGTTCTTCATCAAAACTTCTTGAGTGAATGGTTGTTGTTTAACATTTGCATTTGTTGTTATCTTGTTGTACTTACTTAATCCTTGAAACCCTAGGGAGCCTACACACAAGTAGGTTGAGGCTTCATGTCCCCATAGCATGAGCTTATAGCCATTGGATTTTAGAAGGTTTAGCCTAGCCATAGCTACACTAGCCATCTCTTGTCTTGTGCTAGCTTTGAGCATAGATTGAAGAAGAAGGCGTCCTAGGCCTAATTGAGTTTACACCTAGGGTTTACCTTCTAGGGTTTTGAAAAGCCTTGCCTTAGAAACACTTTTCAGCCATAGGTTTATGTCTCTAAGCTAGCCATTTTGCCAAGAAAGTCTCAAGGAGAGGGGTAAAAGTTCTAGGCCTAGATTTAGCTACACCTAGGTAATTCTTTTCTTCTTAGGGTTTAGGGTTGGTGGCCTTGCCATACTAACACCATCAAACCCTAGCTCCCCATAGCATAAGCTTATAGCCATTGGATTTGAGAGGGTTTAGCCTAGCCATAGCTACACTAGCCTTCTTTTGTCTTGAGCTAGTTTTGAGCATAGATTGAAGAGAGAAGGCATCCTAGGCCTAATTGACTTTACACCTAGGGTTTACTTCTAGGGTTTTGAAAAGCCTTGCCTTAGCAACACTTTTTAGCCATAGATTTATGCTTTTAAGCTAGCCGTTTTGCCAAGAAAGTCTTAAGGAGAGGAGTAAAGCTCTAGGCCTAGCTTTAGCTACACCTGGGTAAGTCTTTTCTTCTTAGGGTTAGGGTTTGTGGTCTTGCTTTAGCAACACCATCAAACCCTAGTTCTCTTGTCTTTAAGTTTGAACCCCTCCTAAACCATTAGTCACATTTCCATTGACTCCATTAACCCAAGGCACTAGTCTATGAATGGTTTTGAAGCTTGTTATGCCATAAATTTCTTTCAAATCATCTTCAAACTTGCAATCCTACTAACCTAGCGTCTAACCCTAGTTATTCTTGAACTAACCCTAAGAAGGTGACGTCTTGGCTGATTTTAACTTCTGATTGGATAGAAAGGTACGGCCTAGTCTCCTTGTCATAGCCGTGGATTGGTTTTACTCTTTTGCTGGTTGAAATTATCAAAATGTCCATCTTTGGCTAGCTAACCTGCAGAACACCAAAAATTATATAGAGGTGACGTCATATTGCTAAGATATCTTGTTTATGCTTGAAACGTTGTGATCTTTTCACCTCTCTTGATTGGCATTGAGTGTTAGTTGTATTTATGAGCTTATTTGGTAAAACGTTATGCTCTTTGCTTCTCAAATTGACCTATTGATAAAGCTTGACGTCACCCTTGTAGCAGAATTTGTATAGGTGACGCAACAACTATATTGTATATGAGCTGATTTGACATGTTTATTGCATTAATGATATGATACAAGGTCTAATATTGAACATTGAATGCTTATTACCTTTTATGCTTTGTTGAAGAAGTGATACAAGTTATTTATCTTTGCTTAGCAATCATTGACTTCGTTAACAATTGCATTTGATCATTGCTCATATATTCTTTTGAAGATAGTCATTGATTTTCATGAAGTACTAACCCACTGCAAGCACACTCTAGTTTTCTTTGTTTTGTCTCGCAAACAGGTGCATCATCAGTGGTCTTATCTCTTTGACTATCTCTCCTTGGGCAGCAATCTGTGAAAGGGTTTCCTTGACTTGGCCTTTACCCTTTAGCCTTTCTTTAACCAGATTGCCTTAGGGACGTCTCCCTTGGACTAGCCCTCCTAAATAGAAAGAGCCCCCCATCGAGGTGACAGTGGGTGGGGAAGCTCCTGTTAGGGAAGCTCCTGTTACGCCGGTTTCAAGCCCTGACTCAAGCCCTTTGGACCTTTCGTACAAACCGTGCGATAACAGGCCCCACTATGTAAAGATAATTAATATTGTGTAATTATTAATTATATTTATTATATTATTAAGTTGTAGAGGTTGGCCCTATTGTGCTAATAGACACACCTTTTGCTGTGTCAGTTATTGTATAAATAAAGGTGGATCCCCATTGTGGATCTCACTCACTCATGGTGTCATCTCATGATTTCAGAAGTTGAGCTCTGAAATTATGAGAACTGCAGCACACACTTTTCTAAGAGCTAATTTTCTCAGTCATAGCAGCACCCTTTTGTGTGCTAGGTTTGGTAGTGGATGGGGGATCTTCTCTTGAGAATATAGCAAATGATTTTTGGGTTTTCTTCCCTTGTGTAGAAGGGTTTCCCAGGATATTTCTTGTGTTCTTGTGCATGGTTATTCTTCTTGTGATCTTGGTTTACTGCAGCTTGTATTGTTGCTGCAAATGTTTATGGTTCAAGTAATGCTAAACAGAAAATGAAATAAACACGTGCTTAACCTAGCATAGCCAAAACTTAACACAATTAAGATAAACCAATTCATAAGTATATGGATCTATGAATCAAATCTGGTTTTATGATATTTTAGGGTAATTTCCAGATTTGAACAAGTGGTGAAAACCACTTGATAAATATGTGTTAAAGATACGAAATAAATGTTCAATATTACTTGCAAATCTGATTTCTAATGCAGAAATATAAATTCCAGATTAGAATCGAAATATAACCTAGGCTTAATCACAATAATGTGACAATGAGCAAACCTTGAATAATTTCATGAATTGTGATTAAGTAAATCAAGTCTAAGAAATGATTTTAAATTTATGAAAATTGACTAGACTTGAAATGAAATCTAATGTAAGATATTCAGGAATTTATATCAGATTTCAATAAATGAAGAAAAATAAATAATTTTGGATTTTCTAGATGGTGGTTGATGGGAGAGATCAGTGCCAAATAAACCCTAGGGCTTATGGAGTCAAGAACACTATCTAAGAGGGCTATTTTTTATTTAATTAGGGCTGGAAAATTGGCATAAAGCTCACTATATCTGTAATGTTCCTGACTTGGCTAGTCTAGGAAACGCTGCTAATGTGTGTGTAGGATTAATGGTTTACAACATATAAATGATCATACAATAACAAATGCGACAAAAGTCTGCAAAGTTTATATTATGATATCTCTTCGGAGTACAAATGCCGAATGCGGCTGAAATAAAATGAATCATTTGGCTAGATCAAAAGACAAAAGGATCTTAGCCGGAATACAATAAGCAAACTAAATGATAATACCCGATAATAGATGAGCACTGCGAGATCAATGGATGAGCTGGAACTATGGCATCTCGCACAGTAACCGCTGAAAGTCTGGAAAGTTCACCCTGGTGGCTAAACCTCTCGGAATGGCCTGGAAACTGTCCCAAATGGTGCGCCCTGCTCTAGCTCTTAGTCCTGGTGACTGACTGACCCCTCTACTGGTGCTTTTGGACCCCGGATGGATCCCCCTAGGGGAATGCGCCCCTCACTGGAAAAATGCGCCCTAGTGATTCCACTATCGGAATCGGTTGAGAAGTATCTCAAAATGATTGCCGTGGCCTACTGTGAAATGGGTCGGAAGGGTTTCCCTGGATCTGATTTGATGATCGCTCGGGAACCTTGAATGTGTCCGCCAAAAGTGCCGCACTCCCAAGTCTGGAAAATGCGCCCTAGATGATTTCTCCGTCGGAATCAGACGAGGAACCAGGTGTAAGATGCGCCTTACCTTCCTCTCAACTGGGTCGGAGGGGAATCTCTGAACTCTTCCTGGATGGGACAAGTCGATCCACTGAACCTCCTCAGAAGTTGCACCCTCACCCTGGATAAGTGCGCCCTTGCTGTTGGAACCTGTGCAATTGCTGCTAAAGAATGATGGAAGACCTGTGTGATCTTCCCGGTGACTAGGGTGTGTCTCTCAACATTGAAATCAACCAACTGGTGTCTTCCTCTTGGAATCCACTGAACTATCTCTCCTAAGATGCGCCTCTCTCCTCAATGACAAGTCAAAATCTGCATAATGATGAATTAGGTCGCTGACCCTTTTCTTATAGCTTTTCTAAACCCTAATTCACTGTTGAAACCCTAATTCGTTGTTGACTTCCAAATTTAGTTCATCTGTTCTATTTTTAGCTCATAATGGCTTAAAAGCACTTTTAACCACTTTTAGCTCAATGTCACTTTTTGAACATAACACTTTTGACTGGAGTGACCTTTAGTAACCCTGTTTACCCCTTTTCTGGCTTTGGCTATAGTCTAACGGGGCGGTTTAGACAATTAAGCCTCCTCTTTGGAGCTCCTATTTGGAAAGGGACATTACAGTCCTCCCTTCCCGAAATTGCTTGTCAAGCAATACCAATCCAGGGTGCTGCAACACATGCTTGCTCTCCCAAGTAGCGTCCTCTACTGGAAGCCCTCTCCATCTGATCAAACACTCTCTGATGACCTTGCTCCTCAGTTTTTGCTTTCGGAACTCCAAAACCTCCTCCGGAACCAACTCCAACTGTCCCTCCTCATCCAATGGGGGAAGCTCCTTTGATGTGCTAATGAATTGTCCCACTGCCTTTTTGAGGCAAGATACGTGGAACACGTTATGAATATTGCTCCCCTCTAGAAGCTCTAGCTCATAAGCAACCTCGCCTACTCGACGCATGATCCTGTAAGGGCCATAAAATCTAGGCTTGAGCTTCTTGGCCCCACTCTTCTTCAGAGATGACTGTCTGTAAAGTTGGAGTCTTAAGAAAACCACATCCCCAACCTTAAAGCTACGCTCTATCCTGTGCCTGTCCGCACTCATCTTCTGTCGGTTCTGTGCCGTCTGCAGGTTCTCTTTCAACAACTTGAGAATCTCCTGACTCTCTATGATCCAATCCTTGGCCTTGGGAGCTCTGCTTTCCTCGAAAACCAAGTCTACCAAAGTGGGAGCATCATATCTGTTCTCTGCTGTCCACTTACATAGTTCCTCAAATAACCTTCAACCCACTTGTTGACAATCTCGGTCTGCCCATCTGTCTGAGGGTGATAATTGGTGCTGGGTGTTAGCTCTATCCCCACCAACCTAAACAACTCTCTCCAGAATGTCCCCATGAACTGACTGCCCCTGTCACCGACGATTTTCCTCGGTAACCCGTGAAGTCTAAAGACCTCCCTGAAGAATAGCTCGGCTACCTGAACTGCACTGTACTCTATTGGTATTGCATAGAAGTGAGCAAACTTGGTCAATCTGTCGACCACTACATAGATATAGTCCTTACCCTGGACCTTGGGTAGGCCCGTGATGAAGTCGATCGATATACTCTCCCATTTCTCCTCTAGAATGGGGAGTGACTGAAGTAGCCCTCCTGGAAGAGCATGCTCTAACTTGTTCTGTTGGCAAGTCACACACTCACTGATGTGCCTCATAACGTCACGTTTGAGGCTTGTTATCGCGCAATTTGTAGTTTAGGTCATAGACTAGAGGATAAGGGTCAAACTGGCGTAACAGGGACCTACCCCACCCAATGTCACCACAATGGGGAGGTCCTTTCTATTTAGGGTGGCTAAGCCCAAGGGAGACGTCCCTGGCAATCTAGGGTTTGAAAGGAAAAGGCTCAAAGGATTAAGGCAAGTTTCCCCTTCACAGATTACCGCCCAGAAGATAGTCAAGTAAAGAATAACCACAGAAAAGGCACCTGCTTGCGAGACAAGACAACAATGAAACTAGTACATGCAATAATGGTTAATACTTCATAAATCAATGACTATCAAATTTTTAATGTATATGAGCATATACAGCAGTAAATATTGACAAAGTCAATGTTTACAATAATGACAATGGCAATATAATGTTACTTGTCAATAAACACTAGAACAATATAACATCTAATGAAAATGATCAATCCTTGAATTAAATCAATGCATTAAATGTCATTAGTTGCTCATATACAATAGATTGCTGCATCAATATCTTAGGGATGACGTCAGCTTCCTTTAGGGTTAGTATGATTTTGTTTAATAAGCAATGTAATAGACAAAGAAGGTCAATGTTTTGCTAATTAGTCAATGAAAATCATCAATTCATCAACATCTATCACAAGATGACCAAGCCAACAGTATTTTCTATCAACAAAAGCTCAATAAAGGCATGACGTCATCATTTATTGCTGAGTTAGAAGGGTTTGCTGCGTCAGGTATGACGTCAGCCCTAGTTAGTGGCGTTAGGGTTAGTTAGGGTTTCAAAATTTGAAAGTTTGAAAGATGAATTTGCATAACAAGCTCAACGTTGGAAAGAATACCAGTGCCTTAGGGTAATATGGAGTCAAAAGTAAGGGCAAAATCTCAGGAGGATTTAAAATTTGAAGACTAGAAGGTTAGGTTCTATGGTGCTGCAATGGCAGGGCCCTAGAATGAAAACCCTAAGGGAAGGAGGCTCATTCCGGTGTTGCTTAAGCAAGGCCTCATGCTCCTTCCTCTTTCTCTAAATACTCTTGGCAAAACGGCTAGCTTCAAAGTACAAATTTAAGGGAGAAAAGTGTTGCAGGGGCAAGGCTTTTCAAACCCTAGAAGGTTAAAACCCTAGGTGTAGAATTAACTAAGCCTAGGACGTCTCCTCTATTCAACCTATACTTTAATGCTAACTCAGAAAAAGAGAGATAAGTGTAGCAACGACTAGGCTATATCTTCCTTTATCAATGGCTAAAACAAGTTTCTCAAGCATGGGGACATATAGCAATGACCTACTAGTGTGCTTGCTTCCTAGGGTTTCAAGATTTAGCAATATAATAGCAATGATATAGCAAATGTAAGAAATTAAACCTACAACCATTCATTTAAGAAGTTTTGCATGAAAAATTCACTTACAAATCATGCAGAATACTTAATCAAACCCTAGTTGTAAACCTTCCATGAGAGAAACACCATAAATGCCAAGAAGAATCCTCCAATAAGAGTTGCGCCTCACTTCCAAGACCAAAGATACCAAGCAAAAGACTAAAAGTTGATCTCTCACAAGAGAGTGAGCTATGTTATGTTTAAAATGAGGAGAAACGTCCTCTATTTATACCAATCCATGACCTTTGAATTAAATTTTAGGTCATTAAAACAGCTGACAAGGCTGACTACAAAATTTACACTGTTTTTACATTAATTGCCAGAAAAATGTCATGATATGAGCAAAAAGAGGGATGTCAAGCCCTTCTGAGGGAGACGTTGGCCCTTTTTGGGCAAATACAGCATCCAGAAACCAGACGTTGGCCCTTCTAGGGCTCCTCCAAGCTGCCACACGTGCCAAATGACCTCAACACACTGCCACACGCTCCAGACAACGTCCAGCTCTCCCAGGTGACGTCCTGTCCATCAAAGGCAAATGTTCCATCTGCAGTGGGTGATTCCCCCTAGGCCGGGCTCTGCCAAAGTGTCCTGGGTGGAACGTCCTTCTTTCTTCTCGTGCAATGGCTCATCATAACATTGTCCTGTCTCTGCCATCCCAACAACCATCTGATGGGCTCTTCAGCCCCATGGAGGTCCGAGCTAATCATATCCCCATGTGTACCGGTCCACTGGTACCTGTTCGCCGGGTATGGTCCTGCACATCAAAAACTTCGCCCTCCATGGGCTCATCAGTCCTCGGGATCATAGCAATGTCAATCATATTTCATCATTAAATTTATCAAATGCATGCATAAAACCCCAGCATATCCTCTATAAGAGCTCAAAGACATTACACTAATCTACTATACAAAGTCGAAGAAATAAACAGAACAACCTATTGGGCCAGTATCCATAAGAAAAGGAAAGTTTCCACAGAAGATCATTCAAGCCATGTACATGAAGCAATGTTCCACCAAGACGGGGGGACGGGGGGACGAGGGTGCGGGGAGACGCACAAGGGGGACGTGACGCGAGTACCCCCAAATTTTAGGGATTTTTTGGGAAATGGGGGACGGGGGGACGTCACATATATAATATAAAAAATTTTAAAAATAAAATTTTAAGATTTTAAATCATGCGCGTCCCCTGCGTCCCCCACCCTGGGGGACGCGTCCCCGTGGAACACTGACATGAAGTGATATGGTTTGAGGAGTGTCCAGTTATAGTGAAGACCAGGGGTAAGTATGGTCCGTGGGTGGTTTTGTTGGAGGTGAGTTGTACCCGTCATGGATGCACTTTTTCCAAGCCCCTTTATTGCCTTTATTCTTTATTTATTGCTTTTTCTTCCCTTTTTCTTCAAGGTCTGACCAGAGGACACTGCCTTGGCGTGGTGACCAGAGCTGACAGTGTTACCCACTAGTATTTTTGCAGAAATGATAAGGCTGGCTGGTGATGAGACCCCCTTTCCCTTGGCCATGCAACCAAAGGTCATTGCCCTGGCGTGGTGACTAGATAATGGCAATGTCATACTGCTAGATACCTATGAACACAATGGGCTGGCTTGTGATGAGACCTCCCATCCTCTTGGTTAGGTCTTGTTTTTGTTATTTTCTTCGGGTCCCTTTTGTTTCTTATCGAGAGGCCTTTTATTGCCTTCTCGGGGATCCCTGGGCGAAGCATCTTTAGGTTTTATTTCCTATGGCTTTTATCTTTTACCAACTGCTTTTACCCCCTGGGCCTTTAGCCCCTTCTTCCCACAGGACAAAGTGTAACCCTCAAAGGTCATCCTAATGGCTGGACTAGGGGAATGGGATGGATGTATGGGAGATAAGATGTAAAGTGATAGAATGGTGGGAGCGGACGATGGCTCTGCAAATCCCCCCTGGTGGCTAACCAAAACCCATAAATACAAGCTTGCTAGGGCACCTCGTTAATCCCCCCAACAATGGTCAATTGGACTAGTGTAAGATCCAAGCAGTTGTCAGAAATGTAAGGAACCTGATGCATATATAAGAAAGTTATAACGATCAAACATGACACATACCATGATACCTTGGACCAATTACCTCATGGAGCAAGAGTCTTTTCTGGTGCAAGTCCAAGCCGATGGTGATGGAAGTTGCTGCTGCTAACAGGACAAGTCTGACGAAGAAGAAGAAGGATTGGCCCTCCAGGGCCATGCTCAGGTCAATCCTGCTCTCGGTACTCCATGTCTAGGATCTGTGGGCCTCGAGACATGATCTCCTAGTTATCCCTAGAAAACGGGGATAACAAGGTCCTTCCATGAGAACCTCTCCCTGATCTATCTGTAGGTTTTGAAAACCCCTTGATGGCCTGCTAGTGGTGAATCATGAACTGCTGTGAGGATCTTCTTCTTGAGCCCCGAATCTGGCACCAAGTAGACTTTGTCCTTGTAGAATATGACATCGTCAATGACCCTATACCTGTCATCCTGTATTTGCCCATCCATAACCTCACAAGCGAACTTGTTCTTGGAATATTCCACTAACAAGTGGGATTTCCAATCTGCTGAAATTTCCATCAAATAACATGCCACAGGTCTCCTCGATAGTGTATTGGCCACAATGTTCTTCTTCCCCTTGACATACTCTATGTCGAAGTCGAATGCCTGTACCTTTGTCACCCATTTATGCTGGCACTCACTGAGGTCCTTCTGCTCAAGGAAATACTTCAAGCAGTTGTGATCTGTCTTGACCATGAATTTGCTGCCCACCAATTATTGTCTGAATTTGGTCAACGCATGCATGATTTCCAACATTTCCTTGTCATAAGTGGAGTACAACCTCTCAGGCTGACTGAACTTCCTTCTCTCGAATACAATGGGGTGTCCTCCCTGCATCAAAACTGCCCTGATACCCTCGTCGGATGCGTCACACTCTAGTACAAATGGCAAGGTGAAGTCTGGTAATGCCAACACTGGACAAGTGCCCATGACTTCCTTCATGTGATCAAAGGCTTTCTGTGACTCCTCGGTCCAGATGAAAGCCCCATGCTTGGTAAGATCCGTTAGCGGTGCTCCAAGCTGATAAAAACCTTGGACAAACCGTCTGTAATAGTTGCACAGCCCGAAGAAACTCCTCAACTTTGTCACGTTCTTGGTCGTTGGCCAATCCAGAATGGCCCTGATCTTCTCCTGGTGCTCCTGTACCCCCTGTG
>CBVK0100262604.1:0-10267 GCA_900067695.1 Picea abies
CATCCTATTCACAAAGAAAACTTAAAAAATTTAAATCAATATTTTAATTGAACATAACACACACCACACATATCCCGCAGATGGGGTGTCACATGCCAAATCAAATTAGTGTGGGTTGGTGGGGGGACGAGGCATGCAACTGCCATGTATCCCGCATTATGACAACCCCTGGCCTTATTAATGCTCTCCCCTCGAGGCTTCAATTAACCTAATACCAATCGATGATGAGCTTGATCTTTCACCCCACTCTAAACTTAATGGCTCTTGTCACCAATGATGGTATGTCACCTCACAACACGGGAGACCCTACCCGCATGGTTATGTGTCTGGCTCCAACACTTATGTTTATATTCAACATGGAAGATTTTTTAGTTATTCATTTCTTTGGGGGTGCTCATATTCTCTGTTTGTGACTCTTCTCCAGGCCACGACTACAGAACTCTCTGGCTCCCTTCTGGTGTATCTTCCTCCTGGTTATGCTGTGCTTGTGTGGCCATCCAAAGTGTGGTCCTACTTGGTACAAAACCTTTGGTCGAATGACGAATATGAATGTGGTTGGGAGTTCACACATTGTTGGTCCAGAGGGCTCTTCTTCATCTCTGTCCTCCATTGGTTTGTTCACTCCAGGGCCTTGGCACTCTCCATGGTCATGCCAAGTTGAATGGTTTTATAACCATGACAACTACTTGGGATTTTCTTTAGGGCCAATTCATAATGACCCCTCCTCCTCTCATCCACTTTCTTAGCTAGAAAATCCTCCAGTAACATAACCTTAGTCGACTCCTTTGGCGATGAGTCAACACTGTGAGGACTATTCGTGGCTGTTGGACTCAATTCTTATTCTGCATAATCTTGTCTTTGACCTGCAAAATGAGATGATAGACATGAGGTTCAAACTTGATTTGATGGACTGCCGAGCCCAGCATTTCTATCTGGCTTTGATGGACTGCCGAGGGGAAAGCATGGCAACCCTACTGCACACTCTTTTCACTCCAGAGGCCAGCCTGACAGAAGCAGTTCCAGAGATGATGGGAAATGTTGGGGTGATCTTGATGTAGGACATCGCACAATCTCATGGCCAACAATGTTAATTCTAGTTTTAGGTTTTAGATCTGTCTTTTTTTTCTTCATTCATATTATTATTTTTGTTAATTGGGCCCTGCGTGGCAAGGTGTCGCCTAGACAATTGAGCATTGCTTTTTTAACACCATTTTTTGACAACAATTTGATTTTTCACACTAGACTGAATTGGTTTCCCTTCGGGGCAGTTCAGGGCATCAGACTCATCATTATTGATGCCATGACTGTAAATATTGTTTATGAAAGGTAATATATAGACACTCACTTAAAAAAACACACACACCACACATATAAGATGTGTTTTGTAATTAAATATTTCATATTCAAACTCCACAATCATAAAGAAAAACATATATATTTATGAAAAAATTATAATTTTAAGTTATCATTGACATATATTCTGAGAACAAATTATTATCGGGGTAGTGTCTCGTTTCATGTATGGAATTAAGACTAAAAGTTGTTCAAAAGCACATGACCCCAGTGGAAGTAGTCTTAGGAATGAGTTCTCTCATGGATACCATATAGGTTGAAAACACCTTTTGGTCTTAGAGAAAACCTAAAACCAAGTTTTGATTCGCTAAGAGCTCTTGTTTTTGAGAAGTAAGGAAACAGTTAACAACCCAAGATCTACAGACATCTGGAAAGAGTGAAAGTTTGCCCCCTTACAAACCATTATCTCGTCATTTTAGGCAAAGTGAACCTTAAATAAGAGTGATGAGTCAGCCCTTATTGGAGGATAGCACCCAATACTTCTCTTAATGCTTTTCAAATATCTAAATAATATTTTAAAGAAATCTAAATAAACTCTTACTTTTCTTAACAGCACATAAAACACAAAATTATAATAAATTTACCATTTTTATTTTTTTTTACTTTATATTCTATAAAAAGAAAAAGAAAAATATACATATCTCCATCCTCTAAATAAATTTCCATATCACTCTTCATGTTCACTTTCCTCCTCATTCTTTTCAATACCACTAGATTTACATCTATAGATAGTACAAGACATATGCTTTTACATGGGCCTTGGCTAAACGTTCTATCTTTTGGGTTTTCTGGTAGGAATTGGTCGAAATGCGACGATGTAAATTTGGACAAAATATCAATTTTCTGTTGTTTAAATTGCCTTTGTGAATGCATAAATGGATTCAGTGTGCTCAAAAATCTAGTGGGACACTTTGATTATACAAACTTAGCCACTCAAATCTGCAGATCCAACCATGCATCATGCAAAATCAAATAAAAAAAAGTGACAAAAAAACCCCAAAAGATAAAACGTTTAGACTACTCTTTTTACATCTATACATCCCGTACAAAACATATACTTTCAAAAGAATAAACCATTTCTCCCTACTTATAGACCAATCTCTTTTTATGAAGAGAAGAGAGTTATAGCAAAAAAAATCATTTCTTCCACAAACTGGTAATCAAAATATCCTTGAACAATAAAAACTACATATTCCAGCTGCAAAGCTTCCTTTGACGGGTCGATTAAATTTACCAACTTTAAAAATAAAAAATAAATCTTAATACAAACAAAACATATAATCCACTTCACATATTTGACATATAATCCACTTCATATATTTGTGGTGCTGAGGAGAGCAGAAACATTTTCTCATCTACACATTTATCGGATTAAGTGGACACACAGATCGAGGTATTCATATAATGAACATCCACTTTCTCTTTCTATGTTAGTAGCGAACCAATTCCTTCACACATGTTGCATTTAGTTAGCTGGATAAAACAAAGTATCTTTTACTTGCTTTTTCCCCTTTTCCCCGTCTCCTTATGGTTCTGCTTTTTACCTTTTCCCTGGTTCTGCTTTTTACCCTTTTCCCGGCTCCTTATGGTTCGACACAAAAAATGAAGGGATTAGAATGCGAAAGGGAGGTGATATAAGAGATTCTTAGACAGCGAACCTCTCAGACTAGCCATAATTTGTAACGAACTCATCAAATCTTCTTCTGTAATCTGCTTCAGAAAATCCCAAGGAATCAACCAAGGGATGAAACAGGCATTGGAGGGTTTATACGAGAGTGAGAGTGGTAGTGGGAATGGAGGCTCTAGGAGATTCGACAGGGCATTCGAAAGAAAGCAGGGTGAAGGAAGCGCGAATGAACATCATCAAGTAGACCAGAGAATGATTCAGTCGTTTTTTCTATCGATTTCTAGAGGGCGAATCTTCCGCCGATGTCTCAAGTAAGTAGAACTCGGATGGATCTCTTTTCTTCCATATTTGTGATTTACTATTATTGATTATGATTCAAAATTTTACAGGTTTTCTGGAATCTTTGTGGAGAGAGATCGACATGAACAGGACCAGGATTAACCGCGATAATGGCAGCAGTGATCTGAAAAGAAAAGGGCAAGGTAACCCTGTAGGTAATGTGGTTAATTTTTAGAAATATGAAATCATCTGGTTTTTAATATTAACAACCAGTGAATTTCTATTTAAGTTTTTGTTTATTGTTTATCGCAACAGCAAGTTAGAATTTGGTTTATTTTCATAGCAGACAGCGTGTAGCGCTTTGCTTCTTACCATGGGTTTATTATGTTACATGGCAGAGACAAAAGCATATGGCCAATGATGATGGTGTTTTCTCATTATTTCCGTCCTCACGTTTGGATTTGGTATTTGAAGATGAGGGTGAGATCAGTTTGGCGCTGGACTTACTGATTTGGTATGGCATTTGAAGATGAGGGTGATATTGGTTTGGCGCTGGACTTACTGATTTGGCATCTTGTCGCCCTTCAGGTAGGCACATACATTTTACCACTCATGCCATCTTTGTTTGCATTCAAAAACAGTTCCCTAAAAGCTATAATAAGTTAACTATAAAAAAAACAGCTAGTTAGGTAGTGAAAAGTCTGTCTAATGTTGGAAATGGACTTTAAATGTAGAGGAATTATAGCTCAATAAAAATATAGTCTTATTATTATTAGAGTTGAACTATTTTCAACAAACATCTAAGAGTCTAGTAATTTTTATTTTGTATAGATTTTAATTGTAATTGTTACCAGTTGATGTTATAAAGAGACCAGAAATCTCTGGTTTTGAAATAAAATCTCTCCTTAACTATATCTCAGTGAGAAGCATAAACTCTAGGAAGGACTGCAAGTCAGTGTTCAGAAGGACATTCAACTAGAAGTGGTTTGCCTTATTTCTATATTTTTATTTTTTATTTCCATGGAAAAAATTTATAATTTTATTATATAAAAAGGGATTACATTCCATAAATGTTGTTACAACATTTCGAGTAAGGATTTTATAGTATAGAAAAAAATACGTGTCATGTTTTTGTCTTAGCTAAAACAAATAGATCTTCCCTAAAGTTCTTCAGTATGCCCCAAAAACAAGAGTTCTCAAAAAATTTAAATGTATTAGAAGCCCCATAGTTCTGGTCTCACCCTATGATCCTCCATTTACATCCTCTACATTTCATCTCAAAGTTCAGAGACATGCTATAAGCCTTACATTAAACACAGAAACATTAAGTACATCATACAAAAAATATCAGCATCTATCATTGACTCCTAACTAAGATCTTCAATCATATTTTATAAACAAGCAGTGTGCTCTGATTCTTGGAAGAGCCCATTCATCTCTTCGATCAACACCCATTGCTCAGTGGCCAATTGCAGTCCTTTTTTGTACAGCTTGTGGGCTATCTTGTTTCTTTCTCTGTAAAAATGCTGGCAAGATACATATGTGAAAAGATATTTTAGAGAATTAATTTCATCTAATATTGGCTGGAGAAGAAAGTTGTCCATCTGATATTCCCCAGTTAGCCATTTGATCACCAACATTGAGTCACCATAGACTTGAATATGAGAGGTACTCTTTTCTGCAGCTAAAATCAAGGCCAACTTTAGCACCATTATCTCAGCAAAATTATTTGTTCCATGTCCCAAGCCAGCCCTAAAATTCACAGTATGAGACTCAGATATATAAATAATTCTACTTGCACCACATACCAAAAGATTCCCTTGTGTTGCCCCATCAAAGCATAACCAACTCCCAGATCTATCTATGACCTCCTTAATAATCTATCTTGGAGTCTTCACAATTTTTTTCTAAGGAATAATTTTTAAGATATTGAAGCTTTGAGTAGCCGATAGAAAAGGCGCGATGAACCTTTCTTCAAATATGGCTGAATTCCTGGCTAATCAAATACCCAAAAGAACAATGACTGGTAGAGCTTTTACACCATCAGTATCTTGATTCCTAATCCAGTTTCTAGAGCTTCCTCAATCCTGTCCCCTCTCCAAAACATTTTTTGTCTTATCAAAATCTCCATTACTTTCCAGACCTGGCCCACATAACCACATTTTAGGAACAGATGTTGAACAGATTCATCACAGCAAAGGCACAAGGGATGTCTTCCAGGCTCATTTCTCCTCCTCTTCTGTAGATTATCCCAGGTCAACACTTTGTTATATAGGGCTAGCCATAAAAAGATTTTCCCTTTCAGAGGGCACTACAATTTGCACATCAACTTCCACCACCAGTTTGGCTCAACTTCAGTGGAACAAATGGTTTTGTATCCTATTTTTGGTGTATATTGACCTCGTCTAAGATTCTTTGAGGAGATGTGAGCCTGGCAGATGCCCATTGTAGCATCCCCAACTCCAAGCTGGGCTATGCCACACCAAAATTTCAACTCTGATACCAATTTAATATATTAAAATGCTTTGCAAATGCACAGAATTATGCAGAAGAACAACATATATATATATAACATAAGGAATAACACAACATTTAAATCAAACACATAAAAGACACTTATTTTTGTAAATAATCACCAATTCCCTGCAGACCTCAGACTTTCCTCCCAGCCATAGACTCCACTGATCATAACTCTCAACAGCAGGTCACCCTCGAGCTGGGGCTAAAACTCCACCAGGGAAAAGGATATCCTAAGCCCAACTAAGGTCTGTCAACAACCCAAAATACTCAAACTAAGGTGCCAACTCTAACAGACAACCTACAATCCCTCATTCCCACATGCCCACCCCAGGAAGTGTGCCCCTTCTTTGCTCAACAGTCCTTTGGCTGCCCCACTTCCCTTCTGGGTCTTCAACAACTGGCCAGACAGGAAGTCTCAGAGCCCTGTAGTTACAACTCGATACCTTGGTAAAACAATTCCTAGCCGTTCTCTCACCTAGAGAGAATGCTCATGGTCCTAACAACCCACTTCTTCAATAGCTCACGGGCCTGACAAGCTGCCTCTTCAACTCCATTCACCCAGAAACCGCTCCAAAGCTTTTCCATTTGTAGGTATGGTTGATGGTTTTAGAGTGTGTACGGAGGATAGGAGAGAGTGATGTCATAATGAGTGAATGATGATCGAATGATGAAGGAATGATAGGAAATGAACTAAATTCCCCAAATATATGTGCATGTTCCCAACTTGACACTTGTCATGTTGGGAACTACATGGCCCCCCCACATGGTGATACGTTCCCACTTAGGAACTTAGGATAATTGAATATCCCATACTTTACATTTTAGATTTCTAGGAATATTAATATAATATTCATTTGGGCTTAAGCCCCCTTGGCTTAGCCCCTCATCTTAGACTCTTAGCCCCCTTTTCCCTTTCTAGTGGAGTTTAGATCCCCATACTCTTTTCATCTGGTTGGTTTGCAATAATGATGAATTTTATTAATATTCAATTGTGATTACATTTTATAAAGATAGGATCACTGGCCTTTTAGCATCCAGGCTTTCCAGCCTAATAACCACATAGGCACTCTGGCCTCAAAACATATATACAAAGGCTCTCTGGACCTAAAATATCCTGGCTTCTAAACTCACTTTGGACTCCTATAAAAGGAGAGGCAATGTGAGGATCATTGTGGCATCTCATTATGGAGTTGGCATAAGTGAGTGAGCACTTGTGCCAAGGAGATTGGGAGGTAGAATTTCAATAAAGGAAATTCTTCACTTTGGCAAATCTGGCCTATGGTTTCTGGACATTTTGTTTTCTAATTTTCTGTTGAGGAAGGATAGCAGCACGTGTGGCACGGACAGTCCGTACAATCGACGTCAGCAATTCATATAGTTTGTACGGTTGATGTCAACAGGTCCTATAGTCTGTACGACTGGTGTTAATAGTCTGTATAACAGGTGACATCAACAACCAACAAGGTGACATCAACAGGGTACAACAACAGGTTTGCAAGTTGGAAGGGTTTTTCCGGAATTTGCTGAAAGTTGTGATTTTGCTAGGAGGATTATTTTTCCCTCATAAATTCTCAATCAATTTTTTTTACAAAACATAAATTTTGTCTCTCATGTGTATGGATGATTTCTTTATAATATTTGTGTTTCCGCTGTAATTTGTTTGTCATAATTTCAGTGTAAAATTGTTCAGTGATAACAACCCTAGTTTCCTGTTTGACGTCACTAGGAAGTAATTTTCATATTTGAAATTGTATGCATTGAATTGCCCTAGTTGAAAATTCGACAGATCATTGGTGAATTCTTCTAAAATTAAAAACTTGTCCACTCTTTTCGAAACCCTCCCATCCCCTACTCTCTTAGTCCTCCATGTAGGGCTCAATTTAATAGTCGCAACATCTATCAATCCCCACCTCCTCAAAACCTCTAATGAAGAAATCGATTGAAGGGTTAGACTTAGCATGTGTCCTCTAGATCTCAACGCATCCTAAGGAGAAGTTTAAGTCACCCCATAGAATAACCCTATTTTTCTTCAACACTGCCATATCAAACAAATTCATCCAATATTCTTCTATTTCAAGGTAAGGCCCATATATGTTCTGGGCCATCAAATCCACCCCCATCTCCTAGGAAAAAAACACAGTGCCCAAACCCGAGAAGAAAGCCAATGAATTAGTACAATGAAAACTCTTAGATTTCCACCTTGCCAAAAACCCGATAGACCTACCCCTAGCATCCAAACAAATAAAATCCCATGCCCCCATTAGCTTTTCCAAATCATGAACCACTTTTTTCCCTTCACACATAGTCTCTTGTAACAGAATGATGTTAGGATTATACTCTTGTATAAGTCTCTTCAAGGACAATCTTTTTGTGGGATGGCCTAACCCTGTAGCATTTATAGTTCGACAAATCACTAGGGAAGGGGGCCGGGGTTTTAAATGCTCTAAGAACCCTCGTTAACAATGACTTCTTTCCTTCCACAACCTCAATGGTTGTTCTTTCTTGGGCTAAGCAGAGTTTTGACCTTTTTCCCCTACCCAAATCTTTTCCCCCTTTACTCGGATTGGGTTCAAGGCCTCCCTCATATTCCCCACGCTTTGAACCTACAGGGACCCTAGAATGAAGATGATAAGGTTCTTTTGACAACATCCCCTCATTTTCATCCAAAGCTAATGAAGGTTTGGAGTACAATCACCAAATATATCATGGTGTGGAATCGTGTCTGTGGGACCCTACTCAACATCTAGTAGGGATCCTAAAGAAAGATCTATTGCCCGCAAGGAACTTTCAAATAAGAACCCTCCAACCCTTTAATACAATTCTCATGCAATCCAGTGGAACCACCCACCCATGCATTCCAACCTAAAGGACAAAAAATTTGCTTGAGCCTTGGACCATGTCAATGAAGAAAGGTTTTTCAATGACTTACTGGGACATAACTATGCAGAAGATGCGAGCCCTATCTGTCTAAACTTTGGTCATTAGCATAGGCACATCATGTTTTAACCAATAAATTTTGGGGCATCAAAGATTGAAATTAATTAGTAGATTGATTTTAGGGGCCTCGATGATTTTCCATAGGTTGTACATGGAGAACCAAGTTTTAATTCATTATTCTGTCTTTAATATAATAACTTTTTTTTAAGAACATAACTGTTGAAAATTTTGTAAGAGTCGTGATATGGGATTTTAAATTGTCTATTTGCTGGTAAGTTGGCTAGGTGGGCCCACAGGATCTATTGTCGAATTTTCTATTAAAAACACAAATCACTGAAAAGATTGTAAGAGTTGTGATACTAAATCGTTTGTCTGCCAACAAGTTGGCTAGGTGGGCCATAGGTCCATCGACTCTTTGATGTATTAGATTGAATTTAGGCTCCTGGTCAACTAGATGAACTTTACTAATCTAGATAAATGCTGGTGTTGCATTAGTGCAAGAACAAATAAAATTTCAGCCAATCGATAATACTCATGTAGTTAAAGCCTTAAAAAATAACCATGGTCTGTATGAATTAGCCATTAGTAATTTAGATCTAGAAAAAATCCATAAAATTATGTCTGTTTTCATTCCTTGTTCATACGTTTTAGCCCTTCCAATGTCATCAATCTTATTATTTGAGTGTTCATATTTAAGCTGAAAATTGTTTGTTAAAACCAAGCGGGGATAAAACGGTTGTTTATAAATAGACATAGTGAGAGTTAAAAGATTACCTTAGGAGTGAAGGCCCCTTAAAGCTATATTGAGATGCTCCAGTTTGATAAGGAGAGGTGGAGTGGTAGAAGATACAAGAGGTAGTGGCTCTCTCCCATCCTTTACGATGTTAGTTTTATCTTGGTTAATATCCATGTTATTTTCTTTTGTAACTAGCTGAATATGTAAATTATGACTTCTTTGTTCTTTGTTTTTCTTCCAATCATTTATGCTTGTCAAAGAATTACCTTATAAGGTGATCCTGCTTCTTCATGAATTTTTCCCTAAAATGAGAGCAAACAGGAATGGAAATGTGCGCTAGTCACACATTGTGTAAAGTTAAAGTAAATATGTTCTATCTGCCCACCTGATGTTGCTGGAAGTTTAACTCATTTGAATTGATCTTTGTTTATGCTTTCATATTCAATGTACTATTTGAAAGTGGTATTGTTCTATTAAGATCTATTAAATCACCTTGAGAAGTGCATATAGTTCTCACATTGACCATTATTCATGCTAGTATAACTATCACTAGGGACTATTTGCAAAACTAGCATCAATTAAGAGCATTAACTTTGATTGCTTGATTTAATGTTCAAACCATGCCTATTTAATTAGATTAATCTATTGGAGTATCATCTGCCTTGTTTTTTCCTTGGTCTCTCTCAATGGTCTCCCTCCTTGGTGGGGCCCATATACCTTCTTTTGTTTTGGGTATAACTTCTGTCCTTTGCCCTTTGACCTTGAATTTTGCCTTTTTGGGCATTGTTTCTCTTTGTTTCCTTTGAATTTTATGA
>CBVK0100262606.1:0-10672 GCA_900067695.1 Picea abies
CTAGTAATATAAGGAATCACACCCTCACCTTTGGCCATCTTGGTCCCACGCAATTGCTTGCGTAGAGCCATCACTCTGTTTTCATTTTTGGTTTGGTAGAGGTCACTTGGGGCTTTCCACATATCTTTTGCCTCAACGTTTCTTGAGAGATATGGGATCACATGGTCCTTTATCCCATCAAGAATCAGGCTCTTTGCCTTGGCCTCACCTTTCTTCAAGATGACCAATTCAGCTGCACCTGTGGGAGCTGTTGCCTTGTCTCTGACATGATCTGACACATCATTGAATTCTAATCCTTGTTTTAAAATCTGGTGAACTGAAACCAGAACTAGCCGGTTTTACCGGTTTGATGGTCGACCGGTTCAAACCAGCCAATAAACCGAACCGGTCGGTCGGTTTATGACCAAACCAGCTGGTTTGGTAATAAACTGGCTAGTTTGGTCCCTAAAACCTAAACCTAAAACCTAAGATCCCCTAAACCCTAATTCTAGTCTACAAGACACTCTCACTCCTCTCTAAGTGTCTCACACCTCTCTTATTCAACATTTGGGAGCATTTAGATGATGAGTCTGAGGCCGAGTTCGAGTCTGAGTTAGAGACAAATTTTATACGTGCTCTTTTTACATTTCTTCACGCAAAACTTCCTTTTTAAGAGCAGGTTTTCATGTTTTAACATAAGATTTGCATGTTTCCCCAAGTGAATAATCATCCTTAGGTGTAAATATGTGTTTTTGCTTGCTGTTTAGTGTGTTTAATTGCAGATTACATGTCTTATATTTCGAATTACAACAAGCATTTATTGCAATTTGGCAAAGTTTTTTTATCTTTAGGGTTCACACTATGCGTATAGGTTGCATAGGGATTCCCCCCTGTGGTTTGCAAGCACTAACACAAAGTGTAGGGAGATTATACGAGGTGACAATGTACACTCTTCAGTTAACTTGGAAATCTCTAAAAGGAACATAATAGTGCTGGTTTTTTACAAAATCCTTCCTATGGAGGCATCATCACAAAGATTTGCAAGACTGCATAAATTTGTATGAAGTCTAGACAATTGTTGAAATTGCAAAAACATTGTCAATCCAACTGTTGTTGGTCACAATAGGAAATCTGCCACTTTATTTGTGTTTTGTTTTTGGTACTTAAATCACAATCTTGAACTACCAAAAATAATTATTACACTTCATGTGGAATGCATTCTCAATTTTGATCCATCTTTAGAGGAATTGTAGAGTGGAGTAGCTTATGATCATTGCTAAGTAAATAATGTCACCGGTGCTTCACTACTTGAACCAACACATACATCTATCAATCATATACTTAGTAATTTAAGTCAATGCCTTAAAAGGACTTGGAGTGGTATGTGATCTTTGGTGCTGCAACAATAACACACCCATTGCATCTGTAAGATATATTCATGAGCATACTTTGGATATGTTGTCTCTAATTGTCTCTAATGCTTTGGAAACATGATTTAAAATCTTAAAAACATATTTTTTTCGTTAAAATTTAAATATTTTATGTATTTTTTAAAAGACTGGTTCATTACTGGTTTTGGTTCTGGTTGGACCCTCTACTAGTTCTGGTTTTTAAAACTATGCTTCTAATATCATTGTCATTCTTTCCTTCTAGGTGGGGTAATTTTGAGCCCCTTGTAACTTGTCTTCCACCCTCAAACTCATGGCCATTTTATTCAAACCCTCAAGGTTCAAACCCTTTCTCCAGAAATATTACGACTGCCTTGATTTGTGCTTAGATCTGTATGATTTACTTCAGTTCTGTTCAGATCTGATAAAATGTTGTATCGTTTTGATGTCCTGCTCTGTGCTTAGATTTTCCTTGATCTTCTTCAGATCTATCTAGATCTGCTTGTTCTGTGCTTAGATCTGCCACGATCTTCTTCATATCTATCTATATCTGCTTGTTATGTGCTTATATCTGCCACGATCTTCTTCAAATTTGTTAAGATATATCTTGGATGCCATTTCTTTAACTGCCCTACTTTGATACCATGTGAAAATTCTTCTAATAATCCAACATTAACACAAAACTTTATTTTTAATTTAGAAAAGAAAAATCAGCTAGGTTATATTCTTCACAAATTAAACATGCAGCATAAAATAATAACCAGTGTTAAATTTATAGCAGCTGCAAGAGCCATTCTCCGGGAGGATGGAAAAGACCCTAGCTAAGACCTAGGGCCCCCAAGTGCACCCCTGGGGTTTCTTGGTCTGGGACCAAACAGTCAGTGCCATGGAAAAAGACCCTTGTAAGGGCCCCTAGTATATGACTGGGGTTCTTGGTCTAGGACCAAGCAGCTAAATCCCCTAGATATGTCTAGGGCCCCTAGAAATGTCCAGGGTACCCATGTCTGAGGCATGGGTTGATCCTTGGTCTTGTACCTTGGTGGATAAGACCCCTGAGAGGGCCCCCAGTAGATGACTAGGGTTCTTGGTCTGGTACCAAGCAGTAAAGACCCCTCAGAGGGCCCCCGGTAGATGACTAGGGTTCTTGGTATAGGACCAAGCAGTTAAAGCCCCTAGATATGTCTAGGGCCCCTGGAAATGTACAGGGTACCCATGCCTAGGGCATGGGTTGATCCTTGGTCTTGGACCTTGGTGGATAAGACCCCAAAAAAGTTATGGGGCAACTTGATCTTCGATCAAGTACTTTGTTGGTGCATAACCCTCCTTGAAGGTGGGCATGACCACATAAGGGATGTGTTCCATATGCAATGATGATAAAGTAATAAGGTCACCTTGAAAATGAATGAACAAGTATTGCCACTTTGTAAACCCTCCCTTTACCCTTGTTTGTATTGGTTTGGGGTTTTATGTTTTTGTCTTATGGGATAATAAAATGATATTTTAATTATATCATGTTTTAAATTAATATTTAAAACATGTTATTTTTATTTGTTATTTTATTTCATTTTTACCCTTAAAATTTACCCTAGCCTAAACTATATATATCCTACCCTCTACCCTTCATTTTACACACACTATTATCTTGTATGCTCTTGAGCTTGAAGGTGAGCGGATCCTGTCTGTTACTACGGCCTCCTTGATGGCATTTGTTGTTGGCTTGTCTTCTGTAGTGTGGTGCGGCTTTTCCTTAGGAGGACTGTGGTGTGGCCCCCTTCATTCCTTGCTACTGTGGGGTGACAGAAAGTATGGCCCTCCTTCTTTGTTGTTGTGAGGTGATAGCAAGTGTAGCCCTCTTTCTCCTTACTGTTGTAGGATCGGCCCTTCCCTTTGCTGTTGTGGGGTGACAGCAAGTGCGGCCCTCCTTCTTTGCTATCGTGAGGTGACAACAAGTGCGACCCTCTTTCTCCTTACTTCTGTAGGATCGGCCCTTCCCTTTGCTGCTGTGGGGTGACAACAAGTGCAACCCTCCTTCTTTGTTTCTATGAGGTGACAGCAAGTGCGGCCCTCCTCTCCTTCTGCTGTTGAA
This sequence comes from Picea abies, assembly GCA_900067695.1. Lineage (NCBI taxonomy): Eukaryota > Viridiplantae > Streptophyta > Pinopsida > Pinales > Pinaceae > Picea > Picea abies. The sequence continues at coordinate 3,454 of CBVK0100262606.1, forward strand.
AATATGCAGATAGGTGCGACCTCCCTTCTGTTGTGATTGCTGGTAGGAGTGGCCTCTCTTCTGCTATGGGGTGCTGGCAGTAGCGACCCTTCTCCTCTGTTGTGTTTTGACTGTAGTTGCAGCCCTCTCTTATGCTGTGGGTGACTGCAGTTTTTGTTTATGACTGTGACCTCTATTCTGTGTTGAGCCATGGCCTCCCTTAAGCTAAATTTGTGTGAGGGTTTTCTTCAACAGTTTTTCTGTGTGAGGGTTTGGATGTTTGAAACTTCTGTGGAGGGTTTGATTCTTTGTTTTGTATCCCTGTGGCTCTATCTCCTTGGTGGCAAGAAATTTCTTTCATCTCTTGGTCACAGATCCAATCTATATGGTGGATCTATGAGCTGAACTTTGACTGAGCATAATTACAAATGGTTTTCATCCCTGTGTGTGGCTGTGACCTCTTCAGGGCAAGGTAAGTTATCTACTCAGGTTATCAAATCTGAACTTTACTTTGAGTTTTTGTTTTGATCTATCTAGATTGATGTATCAGCATTGAATGTTTTCAAATGTGGAATGTATGTTGAGTTTTGGTTCTTATTTCTGAAGTTTGGTTTGTTGCTCATGATCAGACTGGGTTTCATTTTGAGTTTTAGATCCGTAGATCTGTATAAGTTTTATTCCAGCATTGTAGATCAGAATCAGAAGATTATTCTAGATCTACCTATTAACTATATTCAATCTGTTTAGATCTGCTTGTTTTCTCTGCTCAAGTAGTGAAGATTTGTTTTCTAGATATGAGATCTAGTTGTTATTCTCACTAAAATTTAAAAATATACTTTTGTTCTGCTATACTACCCAAATTCTAACAACCAAGATCTATAGTAAATACACCAACAACAATCACACAAGGTACACAAGATATTTTTGGACAAATAGTCCCCGGAAAAACCCCAAAGTGGGAAAATTGGTGCAATAGATCAAAAGATTTATTATTCAACAGGAAATGTGAAGAACCCTATTATAGAAAATAGGTCGATCCAATAGAATACTAAGTTGATGCCCAACATTTGAATTTTCCAGGATAGCATGGAGTCTGGACCCTAAGCAACCTCTAGGAACCAAGACACTGTGACAGATCCAAGTTGGAGAGTCTCTGCAATAGATGTATGACTCCTTTGCATAAGACTGCATAAGCCTGATGGCTCGCACTCTGTGGCTGAGTTTGGCCCTTTGTGTGCCCAAGAAAAATCTCTCAACCCTATAAGAAAATCCTCCTCTGTTTTCTGAAACAAACCCTCAAGATCCTCAATTCAATCTCTCTTTCTGAATATATAAGATCGAACTCTCTTAGTCACTCTCAAGTGATATAATTTGTTTGTGCCCTCACCCTCTCTTTATAATCTTACATTGGCTCTTATCAAGGGAGATCAATGACTAAGATTAGATCTCATCTTTCCTTGAGATGCTAAATATAATAGATAAATTGAATTATTTTCTCAATTAACCTCAGGGAATACAACCAATAAAGTCAATGACAACTTAGAACATTATACATGAATTTTCCTAAGTTGGACTTAGGCAAAGATTACAGAAGAGTCCATTAGGGTGCTTAATGTCCCCCTTATGCTCTAGGACACATGAGCAAGGGTAGACACCTTCCTCACTATTCATTACAATGATGATTACATTACCCAATAATTGTATTCGAATCCCAACATTATATTACATCTGAAGAGGGAGATGCCTAAGCTTTCATGTTCCTCTTTTAGTTAGGATTTTATTGTCATTGTTGTTGAATATGTTTTTATTCACTCTTGTTGTTGTATCTTTGCTTTCAATTTTCTTCTCCCCTTTTTTTTTTGAATCTCCATCCCATTAGCTCCTTCTTTAAGTACGTTTTCACAATTATTTATTTCTTTGATTTGCAAGAACATTTTCATCCTTTTCAATTGTTAAATTTAAGTAGATGCAAGAGCCATTCTTCGGGAGGATGGTATAAGACCCTAACTGAGATCTAGGGCCTCCAGTGCACTTCTGGGGTTCTTGGTCTAGGACCAAGCAGTTAGATCCATGGAAAAAGACCCTAGTGAGGGCTCCTAGTGTATTGTTGGGGTTCTTGGTCAAGGACCAAGTAGTTTGATGATGTAAGTCCCTAGATGTGTTCTAGGGTCCCTGGATGTGCTCCAGGGAATCCTTGGTCATTGCTTGGATTTATCCTTGGTTGTTTACCTTGGTGGATAAGACCCTAGTGGTGATCTAGGGCCCCCCATATGTGTTCTGGGGTATCTAGGACCAGGTGGTTCTTGGTTAAATGCCAAGATGAGATGATGTGTGATCTTCTTCTCTCCTAATATGGTCTATTAGACCTTGGAGTAGTTAAGAAGAAGGACATGATCACATCAATGACATGATCACATCAAAAAGTAAAAATGCATGGAAGATGCGCTGAGAGCTTTTATCCATGATGATGAATTCAAAGATATGTATGTCGGTTTGGGTGATGATGGTACAAAATCCAAGGAGGAGTGCATAAACTTGGTAGAAACCATAAAGGGATTGTAAAAAGATGTCCAAGGCTATAAAGATGATGATGAAAGGATTATGAAATCCAAGGAGCAACAATATGACTTCAATGTCAAGTTGATGCAAAGATTATTGACCAACCCATTGCTATTTTAATTGATTTAGGAGCTAGTCATAGTTATCTAGATCCTAAGATGGTGGAAAGATTCCAATTGCCAAGAAGCAAGCTTGGAAAACCTTGGTTGGTGCAGTTAGCTACATGAGAAAAAAGAAAAATTAATGAGATGGTTAAGGCATGTCCAATGGAGATGAATGGACTGGGCACAAAAGATGATTTGAATATCATACCTTTGGGCTCGTATAATTGCTTCATTGGTATGGATTGGTTAGACCAATATCATGCCTTTATAGATTTTTACAATAAGGCATTTACTTGCTTGGATGAGGAAGGAAACTTAAGAATAGTTCAAGGCATTCAAAGAGCTATAACTATCAGAGAAGTTTCATCCTTGCAATTGAAGAAAAGCTACAGTAAAGGATGTCAAGTATTTGTAGTGCACATGGAGGAGACACCTAAGGATAAAGTGCCAAATGTTGAAGACTGCACAATACTGAAAGAGTTTGAGGATGTCTTTAAAGAGATACTGGGGTTTCTACCGAAAAGAGATATTGATTTCTTTATAAATATGATGCCTGGAGCAACACCCGTATCCAAGACTCCTTATAGGATGATTACGCCAGAGTTGAAGGAATTACAGATGCAACTCGAAGAGCTTTTGAAGAAGGGGTATATACGCCCTAGTGTGTCACCTTGGGGTGCCCCAATATTGTTCCTGAAGAAGAAGGATGGTACGCTGAGACATTGTATCGACTTCAGGCAGTTGAACAAGGTAACAATAAAGAACAAGTATCCTTTGCCAAGGATATACGACCTCTTTGATCAACTGAGGGGTGCGTAGATATTTTCAAAGATTGATCTCAGATCTGGATATAACCAAGTGAGAATTAAAGAAGACATTCACAAGACTACTTTCAGAATGAGGTATGGACATTATGAGTTCATAGTGGCGCCATTCGAGTTGTCAAATGCACCAATTGTCTTCATGTGTTTGATGAATGGAGTTTTCAGAAATTACTTAGATAAGTTTGTCATTGTATTTCTGGATGACATACTTATTTATTCAAAGTCTGAAGAAGAGCATGAGTAGCGCTTGAGGATGGCACTGCAATTATAGAGGGAGCATCAACTTTATGCAAAGTTGAGCAAGTGCTCATTTTACTAGCGACATATTCATTATTTGGGTCATATTATTTCCAAGGAAGGAATAGTTGTGGATCTGGAAAAGATAAAATCCATAACACCAAGAAATGTCGTAGAGGTGAGGTCCTTTATGGGACTTTTAGGTTATTACAGAAGATTTATTGAAGTCTTCTCAAAGATTGTGCATCCAATTACATCCTTGCAAAAGAAAGGTGCATGATTTGAATGGACTCCGGATTGTGTAAGGAGTTTTCAACACTTGAGTTGTTGACAAGTGCACCATTTTTTAGAATTGTTGATTCAAATGAAGACTTCGTTGTGTGCACAGACGCATGCAAGGGCTCGGTGGAGTCCTTAGTTAGAATGGGCATGTGATATTCTATGAATCAAGAAAGTTAAAAGAGCATGAAAGGCTCTATGCTACCCATGGCTTAGAATTGACAGCCATAGTGCATGCCTTGAAGATGTGGCGACACTATCTTATGGATAAAAGATTTAAGTTGAGAACAAACCATATTGGTTTGAAGTATCTGTTTGGAATCTGGACAACCAAGATTAAATGTTAGACAAGGCAGGTGGTTAGAATTCCTCAGTGAGTATGACTTTGACATAAAGCATATCAGAGGAAAAGAGAACAAGGTGGCTGACGCACTCAACAAGAGGGTGCATGCTATGGCCATTAGCATGTACAAATCAAATTTGTGTGGCAGAATTTTAGAGTTTGTCAAATGAGATCAATGCTATGTGGACATAAAGACGACTTTACACCATGGTATGTCACAGCAAAAATTTGAAGGCTATGAGCTAAAAGAGGATGGGATCCTCATTTTTAGGTGCAAAGTTTATGTGCGAAATGATTATGAGTTGAAAAGTTTGTTATTGTCAGAGATGCATAAAGTTACTTATGTAGGACACCCAAACTACCAAAAGACAATTGTTGTAGTAAAAATGAAATACTATTGGCCATGCATGAAAAAGGAGGTTGCTAATTTTATTGCTAGATTCCTTGAATGTTAAAAGGTCAAGGTTGAGCACAAACATCCAACTAGTTTGCTATGACCTTTACCCATTCCCGAGTGGAAGTGGAAAGTTGTAACGATGGATTTCATTACTAAGCTACCTAGGATTGCTAAGCAACATGATTCTATTATGGTAGTGGTGGACAAACTTTCTAAAGATGCCCATTTTATTCTAGTGAAGTCAGTGCACAAGGCAACCAACATTGTTGAAATATATGTGCGAGAAATTGGTAAGCTACATGGTGTACCTAACATTATTGAATATATCTCCAAAATATCGGATATGTCGCCGACATTTTCCCCTGACTGAAACTTTCCCCTGAAAATTTCGCGACATATCCGACACTTTGAAAGTGTCCCGAAACTTTCATTATGTCCCGACATTTTGCCAATGTGTCCCGACATTTTCCAATATGTCAGTCTGCTGAGTTTTTTTGCGGTTAAAGTGCACGCGAGTGGGGTTTTAGAGGCCGCGGGTACCTTTTTTTGGTCATGATTTTATTTGTGAAGTGTGGGAGAGCTAGAGAGGTGTGAGGAAAGCCATTGTGCATCTATCCAAGGAGGAGAAAGCCAAGGATCTTGCTTCCATTAGTGCCAACGGAGAGATCAAGATTTCCAGGTATGATAAAAAAACGTTTTTCTTTTATTTGTTTGAAGTTTGAACTTGAATATTTGAACTTTGTTTTTTAAATTTTTAGAGTTAGGCTAGGGTTTTCAATGTGCTGCTTCTTGTTGTTTTTGAATGGAAGATGAGCATGCAGATGATTTGAGGGAGGAGGGGGCAACAGAGGAGGAGGAGGAGGAGGAGGAGGAGGAGGATGTTCCACTTCCAGTGGATACAGAGGCTGAGGAGGAGATTGGACTTCCAGTGGATCCAATGCCACCCCCACCCCCACGAAGAGCTATACCTGGAGTTGGACTTGGGACCGTTGGGACTAGGAGGCAACACACTTTTCCTTCCACCTCATCCCCATCACTTACCACCTCAGATGTAGCATCTGGAGCAGTTGGAGCTTCCACTACAAGCCCATCTAGAGTACCTCCACAACCACCTACTACTTCCAAAGGAAAATCGGTGCCCTTTACCCGTAAAAGGGCTAGAGCAGCAGCATCACGACAGAGAGGGAATCAATGATTTGAATTTTGGATTCCTATGATCTATCATTTTCATTTTATCGTGTACTATTTAGTATCTAGATGCCTCATGATGATTCATCTCATGAGATACATTTATTTTGATCATTTGATGTGATTTTGTATCTACTATCATCATATCAAGAACATGTTTCAGAATTTTCAGTTTAGTAATGATATGTGACCACTTGACATCTTATGTATGTAGCAAAGTGTTTATTTGATGTTGTTGTTGCTTTACAAGTTTAAAAAATTGAAAAAAATGAGTGTTTTTGTATTTTTTTTAGGTCTTGCGACATTTTCTGACATATTCTGACATTTTCCACCGATATCGCCAAGAAGTTACATTCCAGACCCTCGCCGACACTTTCCCCGACATGACATATACAAAATTGGTACCTAAGACAATTGTGTCTGACAGAGATTCCAAGTTCACATTGAACTTTTGGAAAGGGCTATTCAAAGGATTTGGGACAAATATGAACTTTAGCATAACATATCACCCTGAGACAGATGGACAAATAAAGAGGGTAAATCGAGTGATTGAAGATATGCCCAGGATGTATGTTATGGATAAACCATCAAAATGGGAATACTACCTTCACTTGGTAGAGTTTTCTTACAACAATGGGTATCAAACATCTTTAAAGATGAGCCCATTTGAGGCACTTTATGGAAAAAAGTGCAACACAACAGTGAGTTGTCACAACCTAGCAGACCGTGCAGTGGCTAGGCTAGATCTTCTCCAGGAAATGGAGAAGCAGATGATAAAGATAAGGTAGAATTTAAAGGCTGCCCAAGATAGGTAGAAAAGTTGCACAGATAAAAGCAGAACCCACAAAGAGTTTAAAGTGGGCGACCATGTGTTCTTGAAAGTGAAAGCCAGAAGCAGTTCCCTGAAGTTGGGAAATTGTTTTAAGTTGGCAGCATGCTACTGTGGGCCATTTGAAATCCTAGAGAGGATTGGTCCTGTTGCATATATTCTTGCATCCTTGTGTATTCATATTGTTTTCCATGTATCATTGCTTAAAAAGTATGTACCCGATGCTAATCATATTATTGATTGGAATGTGATTTAGGTGGAGCCAGAAGGTGATTTTCAAGTGCGACTGGTTTGCATATTGGATAAGAAAATCAAATGGCTTCAGAATCGAGCCATGGAGTTGTTAAAGGACCAATGGACTTGGAACAGTCCTGAGGATGCAACTTGGGAGTGCGAGGGTGCTATGTAGGCAAAGTATCCGCATCTTTTTGAAGATTTTTGAAATTTTGTATGTACATGTGTATATAATGCACTGAGGAC
>CBVK0100262621.1:0-10080 GCA_900067695.1 Picea abies
GTGGGGTAGGTCCCTGTTACACCAATTTGACCCTTATCCTCCAGTCTAGGACCTAAACTACAAACTGAGCGATAACAATTCCCATCCCAAAGTATACTTTAAAGAGAAATGGTAGTGGAATGTTTGATGAACTATTTGTTGATAACATATATCTAAGTTTAAATATTATGTGTAAGATGTGAATATTTACTTGGTAATGATTCTTTATAAATATATTTGTAAAATGATTTATAACCTAAGTTATGTTACATTTAATTATGTGTATCCTCAAGTCAAGTTTAATAAGGGATGTTAGTGTTTTGATCATGTAGTGACTATTATATGATTCCAACAAGTTATGTTAGTGCTATTGTGGTGTTAGGGCAAAGCATCTCTATGCTATTATTAGAATTTATGATATTCGAGCTTACACTTAATTACATACCATCAACATTTATATATACAAGGAAATATGAAATGCCTAAAACTGATTTTATCATCAAGAATCAATCATAACACATTATCATGTAATCAATCATAATCAATTGATGTGTTATCTAAAATTATGTAATCATCTATACACATCTATATCCATATATCTTATATATCAAATTTATTATCGTATTTGCACATCTATGTTATACTAAACTCTAATGATTTTCTTAGTAAAACCATCCAAACTCTAGAGCTTAGACTTAATTACACACCGTCAACATCTATATATACAAGGAAATATCAAATGCCTAAAACTGATTTTATCATCAAGAATCAATCATAACACATTATCATGTAATCACTTGTAATCAATTATAATCAATTGGTGTGTTATCTAAAATTATGTAATCATTTATACATATCTATATCCATCCATATATCTTATATATGAAATTTATTATCGTATATGAAAATCTATGTTATAATAAACTCTAATGATTTCCTTGGTAAAACCATCCAAACTCTCATACAATAGATTGTGAGGAAAAATACACCATATGTCACAAATGAGAATATGAATAAAAGTATTTCAATTTCTAAACAAAACCCATTGTGACAACATCCATGTGAAAAACATAAGGTTGTTTTGTATTTCATGTTGGAGCATAACACTCCAATTTAATACAACTTAAGTATATGTTCTATTAAAACTTTATTATATGCAAGTTTAAGAGTGATTATAGAGAAGTTTGTTAATGTAGGGATTATATTATGAATTCTATTGTGTGTTATAATGGATGTATTTATGAATATAATAATGTGAAATATTTGTATGTACATATGTTTTCATTATAATATTGCATTCTTAAACTTTTGTCATGATATCAAAGAAAGATGGGATGTGAATCCTTCATGTGAGTGCTTGAAAAAATCGGAGTTTGTGAAATGTAATTTACTTTGTAGAATAGGAGTGGGGTAGGATAAATAGAATTAGATGAGAGAGAGTGGAAATTAGTGTTGAATTTTTCATAAGAGATGATAGTGTATGCGAATGAATATCTTATTACAATGATGAGTGTTCCATATATAAAGAACATACGGTGACCATGGTGACCATCCATGAAGAGATGTGTCCCTTGGGTAATAAATATATTATACTTTATATTATATTATACATATAATATAAATATATTTTATATTTATACTTTATACTTTATTATATATTATTACATTAATAATATTGTGTAATAATTAATAATCATATTATTAATTAACAATCTAGTAGAATGTCTTTCTGATGATGCCCAAACATCAACACTCCCTCCCAATGAGGGAGACATTCTACTTTATGCAAAGATTACATCTAAATATTAACTTTGAAGATTACATGTGGGTAGCTCTCAAATAGCTTCAACATGTTAACATGACATCCATTACCTTGCAATGCATATGTACTTCATCATGTGCACCCTTGTGACTTCACAAACAATGCATCTAAGGCATGTGGGTAGTTCTCAAATAACTACATGTCCCCATGACATCCACTACCTTGCAATGCATATGTACCACATCACGTGCACCCTTGTGACTTCAGAACATGCATCTATGGTCGGTGGGCACATCTCCAATACCTACAACATGTTAGCATGAGACTAACCTGTTTCCCAAAGAAAACTTGGATATCTTAAGCATGAAATCCAGTACCCTGTGATAACATATGTACCTCGTCTCTTCAACATGCATCTAGGGTCCATGGGTAGCTATCCAATGGATACAACATGTCATCATAGCATCCACCACCTTACGATAACATCTGAAGCCATCACTCCCTCTGAAGAGGGACTACACTGAGCTTGTCCCTGAAGTACTCAAACTTTTTCCTTGACAATGACTTTGTCAACACATTTACAACCTTCTCATTAGTAGCCACATATTGGAGCCTCACTGGTCCCTTATGCACCATATTGAAGCCTCATTGATCCCTTATGTACTAATTTTCAAGCAAAAAACTGTCACTTCCATGAGACACAAACTCCAAGTCGGATACCACACGAGCTCACATCCATTGATTGTTGAACTTGTGAATCTATACATCTTCGGATATCCATAGTGAAACATGACTTCACCCCATGCAACCAAGGTCTGTGGGTACCTCTCAATAGCTACAACATGTCCCCAACACATCCACTCCCTGCGATGCAGCAGTACCAAATCATGTGCACTCTTGTCTCAGTTCCAACCCTCGAATATCCATAGTGAAAACATGACTTCACCCCATCCAACCAAGGTATATGGGTAGCTCTCAATAGCTACAACATGTCCCTAAGACATCCACTCCTTGTGATGCATCATTACCTGATCATGTGCACTCATGTCTTAGTGCCGACCCTTTTTCATGATGGATGAGTTCCACCTATCTCAGTGCAAGCCCATTTTCATGCTAGATGAGAACACTCAGCGCCAACCATTTTTCATGTTGGTTGAGTTCCACATGTCTTAGTTCCAGACCTTTTTCATGCTCGATGAGAACACTCAGTGCCATCCCTTTTACATGTTGGATGAGAACACTCAACGCCAACCCTTTTTCATGTTGGATGAGTTCCACATGTCTTATTGCCAACCCTTTTTCATGCTAGATGAGAACACTCCCTCTGAGGAGGGACCACACCAAGATTGTCCCTGAAGTACTCAAACTTCATGCTCAACATTGGCTTGGTAAAAATGTCCGCAAATTGATACTTTGTAGTCATGAAACTGGAGCCTCACTGCTCCTTACTATAATACACATCTCCTTCTAGAAATAACTATCTGGCTCCCTCTTGAACACTGAATATCAACTAGATCTTCAACTTGTTGACTTCATCATTTTTCCTCCAGAACAAGTCTCTTGTCTTAGTGTCAGCCCTCAGATATCCATAGTGAAAACATGACTTCACCCCATGCAACCAAGGTTTGTGGGTATCTCTCAATAGCTAAAACATGTCCCCGAGACATCCACTCCCCACGATGCATAATTACCAGATCATGTCCACTCCTATCTCAATGGAAACCCTTTTTCATGATGGATGAGTTCCACCTGTCTTAGTTCTATCCATTTTTCATGTTGGTTGAGTTCCACATGTATTAGTGCCAGCCCTTTTTCATGCTAGATGAGAACACTCAGTGCCAACCCTTTTTCATATTGGATGAGAACTCTCAATGTCAATCCTTTTTCATGTTGGAAGAGTTCCACATGTCTCAATGACAACCCTTTTTAATGCTACACGAGAATATCCCCTCTGAATAGGGACCATGCCAAGCTTGTCCCCGAAGTACTCAAACTTAATGCTCGAAAGCAGATTGGTAAACACGTCCACAACTTGATCATTTGTAGTCATGAAACTGGAGCCTCACTAATCCTTAATATAATACCCAACTCCCTCTAGAACTGGCTATCTGGCTCCCTCTCGAGCACTGAATATTAACTGGATCTTCAACTTGTTTACTTCATCACTTTTCCTCTAGAACAAGTCTCGTCATCCTCTTCTTGTAGTGTTTACCTACAAGTCAAATAAAATCCAATAGTCATGATCAATTTCTGAAGCCACTGCTTCGCGCCTTGCTGCCACATACTCTACCTCAATCGTACTGAGTGCTACACACAACTGCTTCATGTTGCTCCATGAAACCATACTAGAACTTAGACTGAAGAAATATGTCGAGGTACTGTTCCAATTAGGAATATTGTCGGCCCAATCTGAATCTGAATATACATATAACTTGAACTCATGGTCTATCACATATTCGAGACCATAATCCAATGTACCCTTAAGGTACCTCATCACATGTTTTGCTACAACCAAATGAACCTACCTGGGCTACTCCATTTATTGACTTAAGGTGTTCACATCAAAATATATATCTGGTCTTGTGTTCTTCAAGTTCATCAATGAACCCACCATCTACCTATATAAAGTAACATCGAGAGTCTCTAAATTGGTATCCTACAACAACTTCATATTTAATACCATAGGTGTACCCATTTGCTTGCAATACAACATCTCGAATCTCTTCAGGATTTCTATTGTATACTTCCCTTGATTAAGAAAGATCTCATCATGTCTCTTCCATACCTTGAGAACCAAAAAGTAGTGCCTGTAGTTAGTAGTAAAGGATATATGTTGTATAAAATTTCACTGAAAACTGAAATATGAAGGGATACTTAGTAACTTAGCATACTACTATCACACAACTATAAATATAAAAACAACTTTAGTTCTAATACATGCCAAAGGTATTTAAATGGTCGATTAACCACCCTGAATTTTCTAGTGTAATCTCTACCTATTTATATAGAGTAGGAGATCTTTAATTAAAATTAAGGTTATATAGGATAAAGTTGCCTTCAATGCATAAATAGGTAATAACATAACTCTTTTATAAAAAAATAATCATAATTAACATTGGGCAAATCTTGGCTTATTGTAATAAGCCAAGATTTATCGTAATAAACATTTGGAAACTCAATATCGAAGAAGTGTTACAAGCTGGCCAATTACACAAACAAAATAGCCTTGAAGGGGTGACCAAATGATGGCATGCACTAGCATGTTCTGCTAGTGCCTATAAGGGAGTGCCTGCCTCTTTTCACATTGCCATTAGTTTGTTTGCTACGTTTTCCCAATCTGAAAAGAGAGATATTACATCATCACAATCAATGTCTACAACAAAATTTAATTTCTCTACAGAGATTTCTGTGGATTCCTGATCATAACTGTCAAAATTCTCAACAAAGAGACTTTGGTTGGTGTCCATAATTGAAGACATGACCATATCAATCTCATTGGATTTCTTTTCTCCTACCATCTATTCACATTCCTTACCATCGAGGATTAAGATCTCATTGTTCGGGTTCTTCAAGTCATCCAAATCATCATCGTTGGAATATTAAATATTGTTCTTTTCGGAAGTAGAGGCATGAACGGGAAAATCCATTATAATGTCATCAATATCAATTAATTCATCTAAGTATAAAAAACACCTGTCGTCATATGTTGACTCCACTCTTTTTGAAATAATTTCATCCAACAGCTCAGTTTGGTCGAAATCAAAGATTGAAACGCACATGTCCGCAATCTCATTCTCAGCATTTTTCGACCCATATTCAACTTGTTCTGTATATTCCTCTATTATTTCTTCACACCCTCCTCCAACATAAAAATCTCCGTAATTCTAGTGATTATTGTTATTGTTTTTTGGACGAGTAGGATAATCTACGGCCACAGTAGTAGATAGATCAAAATATTTTTCATTTGTATTACTAAATTTTCCATTAGAACCACAAGACAACATGCAGGCTAAGGAATTAATATTACCGTTTTGATAGTCGGTGTTGTATTGTCTGTGTCTGTGTTGGATTTCAATTTGATCGCAACATTGCTTTTGTATTGAATATCTTCCTCTTATTTATTCTTCTTCACGAGCTTGACCTTGAAACTGAGTTTGTAGATATATTGGTGGAGGTGGAACCTTGGAATTCTCACAATAATTTCTCTCTTCACAAGCTTGACCTTGAAACTGAGTTTGTAGATATATTGGTGGAAGTGCAACCTTGGAATTCTCACAATAATTTCTCTCTTCACGAGCTTGACCTTGAAACTAAGTTTGTAGATATATTGGTGGAGGTGGAACCTTGAAATTCTCACAGTAATTTCTCTCTTCACTAGCTTCACCTTGAAACTGAGTTTGTAGATATATTGGTGGAGGTGGAAACCTTGAATTCTCACAGTAATTTCTTCTTCTACTCGGGAAAGTGGGAAACACAGAGACATCATAAAATGAATACTTGTAATTATCAGGTTTTTTTATCAATACGTTCCTCATAGCTATCCCTATCTCATCCCCACTCTCAATTGCATCGTTTTGTTGCAAAGATGATATCCCAAATTCTTCCACTGGCTCAAACGGATCGTAACTTCTTTGTTTTAAAACAGTACTAATAGAAGGGTAGCTGGCGTGGACGTCCTTCATGTCTTTCTGCAACAGATTTTGATCATAATTTTCATTAGGAACCGAAAATAAAGTTGGAAAAAATGACTCGGAATTAGAACTAGAAGAAGATGATAAGATATTATGTCCTTGCACAGGTAACAGTTGAACATCCAAAGGCCATTGAGGTTGAGATACATATAATTTATTTTCGCTACTGCTACCACTAGCTAAACCTGTAATACTTCTGAAACACATTGTCTTCTCTGTCTGTGGTTGTACCATCATTAATTCTTCATCCTGACCACTAGCTGTATAGCGGGTAGCAGCCAAGTCCTTGCTTTTCTTAATTTTCTTCCTGTTTCTTCTGCACTTTTGATCATTGCCACAGCCAGCCAATGATCTCTTGCTGGCAACACCTATATAAGACCTACTGAAGAGGGTGAATGTTCGGTTGCATGTCTTGCACTCGTATCGTGGCTGCAATATTTTTGAAATGGATGCATTATCAATGTATCTGAAGGTGCAGCTATGATTAAGATTTCCTAATGGGCAAATAGGCTTATAATTTCTGCAATGTGTCTTAATATCTTCCTGTATGATTTTATCAAGCTGAAAGAAAGTGAAATTATTTGGAAGAATTCTGTAAGATTCTATAATATCCCTTAGTTGCTTCTGTCGGTGATCATGAATGATAGAAATTCCATTTCCTCTTACCTCATTAGTAGCAGCACTGGGTAGCTCCATTACTCTTTCTTTCACAACTTTGATCAGTCACTAAGGGTGATTGATTGATATAATATTGTAGTGCATTACATTGCCCAGCTCTGTTTATCTCGTTATTGTCTTTTTCTTTGTATCTTTTGCCTCTAGTTCTCCATTTCTCTAATGCCAAAACCAAGCCCTCCAAATCCTTTCTTAATCTTCAGCACTGAAAATCAAAGCAGACTCCAAAAAGCTATAGTCAGTAAATATTTTAAAATTAAAAGATAAATATGCTAAAATTAGGTTGGGCGCCAAAACAACATCCCAAAGATTCTATACCAGGATTTGAAGCTTCACTTGGGATTGGGATTGTTAACTTGCTTTTTTTGTACAGAGCCTTCTTACCACATTAACAAATTCCACTAAATTCCCTCTTTCCTTTTGAAACTCGCCATGGGAGTGCAGCGGAGCACGTGACGAGTTAACGACTGACAGAAATAGTCAAGTGGGGAGTGGAGTCAAGCCAGAGATCAGTTACCTGCCGAAACAGTTACCCAGGGAGCTGATCTAATCGGTGGTTAACGACCTACGGAAGCAGTTAAGTCGACGGGTTGGTCTAGGTCAAGATATCGTCGTGTCTACTTTTTTGGGTACTATTTATGAGTGTTATTTGCATGGTTAAATATTATATTGGTCACTTACGTAACTAACTTTCTTAAAGGAACTCAAGCATGACTTAAGTTTAGGTCTGATATGAAAGAGTCTGTTAAACTTTGTGTATTTAGTAGGCTTCCAGCATGTCCAATGGCCCATGCAAAGATATGTCTAATAAAAACATTTTGAATTTCTTTTGAATGTTTAGTTTACCAATACCTCATCCTTAAATATGTCACTTTTTAAATTTAAATTTTTAAAATTGAACTAGTTCTTCATCATCATATTTTGGCATTTTTACAAATTTATACATATAAATTAGAATCTAGAATTTTCAAGTGTTCTTATCAACCATTTCTAAAAATTAATATGTTTTTATCTATTATTCTTCCACTTCCACCATTTCATCAGAATTTCTAAAAATTAGGCATCTTTAAAAAAAAATTGATTAATAAATTTAATTGTAATTATATATCTTAAATAATTCTTATATATCTATTGTAAAATTTTATATAATCTTTGAAAGAGCTTCAAATTATCAATGGAATTTGATTCGAAAATTGATCTGGGGCATGGGCCACATCAATAGGGCTTCCATCAAGCTAAATCTAATTAATAATATTATTATTTTAATATATTTTTATCTAACTTTTAATTTTTTTTAAATAATTATGTCAAAATTATTTATTTTTAGAATAATTTGTAAAAAATTAAAAATATCAAAACTTAGAGTTTTTAGAAAATTGTGAATATTTGTATGAAAACATGTGATATAAAAATTAAAATATATAAATTTAAATTAAATGAAGAATTATAACTTTTAAATTTAAATTGTGTGAAAAAAATAGAATATTTATATGTTTACTCATGATGATGATGATTAATGTTCACTAAGAACTAAGAGCATCAAAAGGTTACGATGGTGGCATTAAGCAAGAATCCAAGGCTAAATCCAATTGACCACCTTTTTATAATATCTTAATTTTTTGTTTCCATGTAACTCTTTATTGCACCCTAATTGCTCCTTTAATTTAGATGTAATAATATGTTTAATATTATTGTGATTTTAAAGTATGATCCCTCACAGGTGGTTTAGGCTAAATTTTGAAGGAATTTTGGGAAGTTTCTTGTCTTCCATGTTGTTTAACCCATTCTTATACATTAGATACCTAGTCATAGTCATGCTTTCAATAGGGAATGGATCACTTTTGTAAGGAGAATAGGATAGGGAGAATTTCATTTAATTTTCAAATTATAAGTAATAAAATTCTTTTGGATCTAGTGTATCTGTAACATCCCGCTCTGGCGCACTGAGAAAACTTATTATTTGAGGACACTTGCTCGCAAGTGATCTGTACTTTTCTAATGTTAAAACATTTATACTTGATTATGATGCGTTATGATAGACGACATGATGTTTTACTATTTGATGTAGACAAGTGCTATTGACTCAGTTTTATTGAGTGTGCAGGGTTTTGGACCTTGAGGATGCAGAGGCATCGATGGAACCCCTTGGACTCTAGATTGAGTCAGGGAGTGTGCTATTTGGATTGATTTATTTACTGTGATATTTCATTGATTTGATGATTTGATGTTGACATGTACTGACACGATTGTCGATGATGCAAGATGACGATAACTTGTCGACCAGACTCACATATGGAGTAAAGGGGCCACACACGATTTCCAGAGAGGTTGAGGGAGAGGAGTGGACAGCAGCCCTGCCACCACCTACTAGCACTCCCACCATGGCTCGAACTGTAGGTTAACTATTACCTAGTTCGAGAGGATCCACGATGTCATGAGGGCAGACTGCGACAGTCACTCATGATGATTCTAAGGGGTGCGCAATAAGGTGGGGGGCTTATTCCTTAGAGCCCTTAGTCTCCCACAAGTTCACCTGGCGGAGTTTTGACTCCAAGGGTTATAGATGTCTACCAATCAGTCCAGTTGGCGAGTGGAACCCTTGGAGCACGTGGTGCATCTTGAAGGGCACGTTGCACAAAAGAAACACAAGAAGCGACTGGCACCCTTGGAGCACGTGGTGCATCCTGAAGGGCACATTGTGCAAAGGAAACGAATGAGGCGAGTGGCACCCTTGGAGCACGTGGTGCGTCCTGAAGGGCACGTCGCATNNNNCCTGAAGGGCACGTCGCATTGATGTGGATGAAGGAAACAAACCTAAATAGACCTAAGACAATAACGCCTTAAGAAATCGTTAAACAACTCCCCTAACCCAGTGTCGCCCAGTTCAGAATCTAAGTACTGAGTCTAAAAATTTTAGGGTAAAATTTTAGTCTAACCTTAAGAACAGACCCTAGAATAAAAATAACAATTTAA
>CBVK0100262628.1:0-19154 GCA_900067695.1 Picea abies
GTACCAGGTTTGACAAAGAATCTACTCTCCATTTCATCTTTAGAAAAGAAAGGCTTTAGAGTTGCGTTCATAGATGGAGAAGTCCTTATGTGGGCTAAAGGAGAAACCTTAAAGAAGCAATCATCATTGGAAAATAAGAAGGTGGCTTGTATAAGCTAAAGGATCACTCAGAAGCTGCCCTGACCCACGCTATTGAGAATCCATGTGAACTTTGGCATAGAAGATTAGCCCACATCAACGACAAGGCGCTACCATACGTATGCAAAGCAGTCACAGGTCTACCAGAACTCAAGGTTGACCATGAAGGCATGTGCAATGGATGTGGACAAGGGAAGAACATCAAGAACCCTTTTCCGAAGAGAGACAACAAAGTAGAAGGAGTCCTAGAGCTCATTCATTAAGATGTGTGTGGCCCAATGCCATCGTCGTCCATTAGTGGGTATGTATACTATGTATCATTTATTGATGACTATTCTCGTAAGACCTTGGTGTATTTTTTGAAATCTAAAGATGAAGTGTTCAGCAAATTCAAGGAATTCAAAGCCTTGATAGAAAATCTTTCTGAAAGAAAGATCAAGATACTCAGGTCAGATAATGGAGGAGAATACACCTCAAAAGAGTTTGTGAACTTTTGCAAAGATGTTGGGATCAAGAGGGAGCTGACCACTCCCTATAATCCTCAACAAAACGGTGTCGCTGAAAGAAAGAATAGAACGATAATGGAAGCTGTGAAGACCATGATCCATGATCAAGATCTTCCAATGTGCTTATGGGAAAAAACAACAATGACAACCGTATATGTGCAAAACCGTTTGTCCCATAGTGCACTTGGGTTCAAGACCTCAGAAGAGATGTTCACCGGAAAGAAACCAGAGGTAAGCCATCTCAAAATATTTGGTTGCCCAGTATTTATACATATTCCAAAAGAGAAGAGAAACAAGCTGGAACCCTCAGGAAAGAAGGGAATATTTGTGGGATACTGTGAGGTCTCCAAGGCCTTCAGGACTTATATATACCAGGTCACCATCACATTGAGATCAATAGGGATGTGACCTTCGATGAAGATGCAGCGCTCAAGAAATCAAGAAGATGCCAGCTTGAAGAAGTATATGAAGAGGAACCCGTAATCCCCGGGGTTGAAGAATCAGTGAGGGAGGTTCCCAGAGCTGCAAAACCAGTGAGGGAAGTCCTAACTTCCCCTAATGAGGAAATTCTAGAAGATCATGACATAGTAGAATTTCAAGAACCTCCTTAGATGACAATCTCCCATAAAAGAAAGCCTGCTTGGGCAAGAGAGCTTATTCAAGATGGAGAGAAGTATGGTGCTCTCGAAGGAACCACGAGACAGGTGAAGAGACCTAAGCCATTCTCCAATTATATGGCTTTGATGTGTGATCTCCTAGAGAAAGAACCTGCTTTCTTTGAAGAATCCTTCAAAAGAAAGAATGGGCAGATGCTATGACAAAAGAATACTAATCCATAATAAAGAATGATGTATGGGAAATAGTTCCTAGATTGTAGAGCAAGGATGTGGTATCTTCCAAATGGCCCTTCAAAATAAAACATGTTGTTGATGGAAGTATTGAGAAGTATAAAGCAAGATTTGTTGCTCGTGGTTTTTCTCAGAAGGAAGGCATTGACTATGAAAATAGATTCGCTCATGTAGCCAGATACACTTCGATCAGAACCATCATAGCCCTTGCAACTAAGATGAAGTGGAAGTTACCCCAGATGGACGTAAAGACAACTTTCCTAAATGGTGTCATCGAAGAAGAAGTGTATATAGAGCAACCTCAAGGATTTGAAGTTGAAAACAGGAAGTCTCATGTCTGCAAGATGAAGAAGGCTCTTTACGGATTGAAGCAACCTCCTAGAGCTTCGTATGGCAGGATAGATAGTTTCCTGACGAGCTTGGGCTTTACCAAGAGTAAAGCATATTCTAACCTCTACTTCAAGGTTATGAACGATGAGCCAGTGATATTATTGTTGTATGTGGATGACTTATTCTTAATTGGAGAAGAAAATCTCATCACCGAATGTAAGAAGAGGCTCGCCTCAGAATTTGAGATGAAAGACCTTGGCCTAATGCATTATTTCTTAGGTCTTGAGGTATGGCAGACTCCAGAGAGGATCTTCCTTAGAGAGGATCTTCCTTAACCACGGGAAGTATGCAGTCAAAATCCTGAAGAGATTCGACATGTTAGAGTGCAAGTCCACGAATACACCCATGGAAACAAAGCTGAAGCTACTAGTCGACACTTCGTTAGAATTGATTGATACCACGCTGTATAGATAGATCATTGGATCGCTGATGTACCTGATGAACACCAGACCAGATATTTGTTTTGCCGTGAACACGTTGAGTCAGTTTCTGGTAGAACCCAGACATGTTCACCTAGTTGTAGCAAAACATGTGATGAGGTACCTTAAGGGTACATTAGAGTGTGGTCTCAGTTATGATGGAGATCATGATTTCACATTGAGCGGGTACACTAATTCAGATTGGGTTGGAAGTGTCTCTGACAGGAAGAGCACTTCAGGATGTTGTTTCAGTTTGGGATCAGCCATGATCTCATGGCAGAGTAGGAAGCAATCCAGCATTGCTCTCAGTACAGCGGAAGTAGAATACATTGCTGCATGTTCTACCAGCTGCGAAGCTATATGGCTTCGTAATTTATTGACTGGTCTATTTGACCTATAGATGGAAGCAACCATGATCCTATGTGACAACTAGAGCTGCATAAAGATGATAGAGAATCCTGTATTCCATGACAAGTCAAAGCACATAGAGATCCGATATCATTACATCTGTGACATGGTGCAGAGAGGAGCCATAAAGCTCCAGTACGTTAGCACGCATGAACAGGTTGTCGATGTGTTGACCAAGCCTCTATTTCATGTAAAGTTTGAGCACTTTCGAGATAAGCTTGGTATAGTCTGAAAGGACCATCCTCGAAACAGGGAGTAGTGTTGTGTTGAGATGTGCCTAGTACTGTGCTTCCAGCCTGTTGTCGTCCTTATACACACTTGCAAACGTGAGCTAAGTCTTGCTCACTTAGTGTGTCCTCGAAAGCACAATGCCTAGGTTCAAAGTCCACGCTGTCACTTTGACTTGAACCTCTTCCGTCTAGGCTAACTCCTAGGGAAGCCAAGGGGGGTGGACCCTAGTTACTAGATGAGATTAAGAGTTTAATGTTCTAGGAGTTGGTTTTAATTGGTTAGAAGGTCAGGGGGAATCTATCCTATGATGTTAAGCAGCAAATGCAAGATGCAATTATCCGAGTATGAAAGTCAGACCTTTTCCTAGGGCAACTAAGACTAGTGCCTAAGATTGGGCAAGCGGTCAACTAAGTTAAGGGTGTGTTCGTTACAAGATAATTACAAGTTACGAAGATTACAAATTATAACAAGATAGATAAAAAGAATATATCAGATACAAAGCTACCTTAGACTAGATACAAGATATACAAAATAATGCTTAAGATGTACAGATTAAGACTAAGCTAAATACAAGACTAACACATTTACTTGCATGTGCAGGAAGTGAAGATACTCAAGATAAAATAATCATCAACACATGAAGCCAAGCATGCTCACAACAGATAGAGCTCTGTTGGACTGCTTATCAATGGCAATAAGACGCAAAGCACTCAAGACCCAGTCAAGAGAATGCCTCCAGATGGATGCGCACTTCTTGAAGGATCACACCACAAGTAAAAGAATTAAGGATAGATGAAAAACGTGGAAAGCCAAATATTCCAAATGAAAGATGTAACCACTTAAGCGATTATTCTACAATACAAAAGATAACTTGCATGTAAATTGAGAGACAATGAGATCAGTGCTTGCAAGTGTAAAATGTAAATTGCAGGTGTTGTAGACCTAGGATTAAACTATGTGGTTAAGTGTGATGTAAATTTTAGCCATATCTAAGTGTCAACCCAAAAGCTCTCCTCCCTAGTTACCAAGTGACTGTTGGATGCTCAAGAAGTGAGGCAACGAGGCCTACCCTAGCTTCATAGGTCAGCCCTAAGATCAGTTACTCTCGGAAAGGACGCTGCGTGCCGTGAGACCGTCCCCGGCCTAGCACCTTCCGTTGCCTTCCTCCGACCTCGTTTTAAATGGCGAAGATGGTGAGTTATGGTGTCTTATTAAGTCTAATTAATTAATTTTAGACCTATGAGCTAAATGTTGCAAAATGTTTGAATGCTTGTAGCTTGCCCAATAATGCAAAAATGTTGAAACTGGAAGATAAGAAGGTTGATGCCTTTAAACAATGGAATTGCAAAATAAGTTCTTAAATGTTGCTTTATTGCGTGTGAGTATTAAGAACTGAAGGTGTCGATTGTGAAGGCTAAAGCCTTTGAAGCACAAGATTGCAAGTTAAATTGCTTATAAAATATTAGATTACATATTGAACATAAAGCAAAACATATAACTTGCGGAAATTAAAAATGGTTAATTATCACTGGGAGATACCAATACTTGCATGCATGTATTAAAATATAGATCTAAGAGCGATTACTGCATGTGAAGTAAATGACTGAAATGAAAGATTAATTAACCAATTATTTGATGCATGTGTGTTGAATTAAGATTTAACAATTAGAGATTGCATGCAAAGATTACTGAATGAGAAGTAGAAAAGAAAAACCACAATGCCTCCACAAGCTCTAAGATAATTAGTTATGTTGGATCTACTCTAGATAAATTTCCTTTAAGCATCCATGTAGATATCAACGATTAAGCTAGCTAAGCTATGAACTGAAAAAAAATAAAAAAAATCTAACTAAAGTATGCAAAGTAAAGACTCAAAAATAAAGGAACTGCAAGCCACTTGGGTACAACTCCTTGGGCTTGCTTTTACAATGATTTGGAGTAGATCGAGAAGAAAACGTTACCACAGTGAAAGGAGTTGTTGGAGGGTGTGTTGTGCATGTAATTTGGGCAGCATGCCCTCTTGTCCTGGCGATAATCTACAAAAATCAGCAAGCTATTGCTTGCTGATTTGAGCTGCAACACACTCAAGAAACTTATGGAATTTCGGTTTTTTAGGCAGAAATTCCTTGCACACAAAACCAGAAAATTATATGATTTTAGGTGACCTATCAAAACATATTAGCTACTAAAATCAAGAATTAAAGAAGGTGAATAATATCAGAAATAATTTGGAGTGTAAGTGAGAAGCAAGGGTAAATCCATGCTTGGACCTATCCCAATATCCTCTCCTTGAAGTGTCCTGCAAAGCTTAAACCGAATGTGAAACAAAAATAGATAATGATTGCATGTATTAATAATCAAAATTAATTTCAATCATTAGTAAATGCAAATCAAATAAGCTAGCAATTATACAATCACTAAGCTTAGTTAAGTAAACTAATTTACCCAACAATCTACCTATAATCACACAAATATTTAAAACCAAATGATTTCACCTCATATGCATGTAAAGAGCCCAGACAAATCTCGAGATCTTTGAATCCTCCAAATCATTCCCTTTTATTATCCAAATGGAAGAAGTTGTAGCAACTAATTGCTACAAGTTCTTCAAGAGCAACACCAATGAAGAAACGTGACAATAATAATGAGAGAGAGAGAATGGGATGGTGAGAAAATAGTATCATAATAGTGCAATAATGAAAGGTAAGGAAAGAGGGAGTGAGGGGTTTCTTATATAGCCTTGGGAGACCAAGAGACCCCTCTTGGATCTTCAACACTTGTCAAATATCCAAAGGTGAAGACAACTCATTGAGGAAAGCAACCAATGAGATGACAGGCTTTTAGGTAAGGGGAAATGGCAAGAAGGTGAAGTGGAGATGATAAAGCAAGCAAGGAGTGGGCGAATTAGGCAAGTGAGGAAGGCCCACGCTTTCCTTGAAAGCAAACTCTAAATTTTAGTGGATGTTTCCACTTCACTTAAGAAAGAAAGCGCATGTTTCCAAGAGGGAAGCGTGAGTTTGAGAAAGGGAAAGCGTGAGAGTAGTGGGAGTTGTTGATGTTTAGACAACATCGGGAAGACATTCTCTAAAGATAATAATTAATAATATGATTATTATTGATTATTAAATATCATATATAATAAGTAAATGATAATAATACATAGTTATTGATTATTCAAGGGACGCATCCTTTCATGGATGGTCACCTTATGTTCCTTATATATGGAACACTCATTATTGTAATAATATATTGAATGTTGATCTTATCTTATATGAAGAACAACCAACATGGTATCAGAGCGGGACTGGGTTGTCTCCCTCACGAGAAGGCCCAGGAAAATGGGGCAATCCATGCCTGCTAGAGGGAAGCTGGTAGTAAACTGTGGCGGGTAGTGCTTTTATATGGATTTCCCTGCATGGTTAAACTCGAGTCGAAACTCGCCTTCAGTACAAAGGTAAATGCTGTGGATCTCTCTGGAATCTCCATTGACGGGCTGATGGGAGCGGATGAGTGCAATATCTTCAGATCTTCGAGCAAACTTACTACAAAAGCAGCAGTCCAAGTGATTGTTGATCATCCCGGGCGATCGTCAACACAAATATTGTGAGGGGAATTGTACCCAGTTACAACGAAAGGTATTGTTTTGTGCCACTGCAAGAGAGATACGACGAAAATGAAAGTCAACATGATGTATATATTACAGTTCTAATTACAAGCCAAACAAAGTTTTTACACAAGCTGTCGATAGTGATAAATGTCTCCAAGTTTGGGATAAGACACTTGCGCTTTTAGGGCTACCTATGGACTGCATTCAGAGAAGCGTCCATCAAATTATGCCTCCCGCATATTCGTTTGACCTGTGATTTCATGTAGATGAAAAATAATATATGTTATCGGTGGTCGAATAGACAGATTCGAGCACAACAATGTCTATGTGTATGATCCAAAAATGTATAAATGGTGTGGTATAGCTCCCACCATTATATCCAGGCGAGGGACTTTTGACGCCACTGTTCATGAAAGAATTTACGTGTTCGAAGCATGCAGTGATCAAACTGATCCATGGGGTGAAATGTACGAGCCATCTACTAAGAAATTGACACACATTTCCAATTCTCAAACCCTAATCGATGCACTTCACATTGGTTTTGACCATGTACTGAGCTCTACTATTCTGGGCAATAAGATATTCATACGAAGCTTAGGGAATGGAATAGTGTTCGACGTGGAATACTCTACCTAGTCTCTATTTCCACTAAATTTGTTGAATTATTGGTGGAACAGCACATCTACTGCAGTTGTTGTGCAAAACCTGTTAATCACTTGTGATCGTGAGTATAACAAGGATGCTCGTAGACATGAACTCAACATCCAGGCCTACGATCCGGAGTTTGATGCTTGGCTTAAGTTAAAGGGCTTGATATTTGTTTTCATGAAGATGCATACAAATTGGACTTTATGACCGTGTTGCCATCCTAATACACACTTGCAAACGTGAGCTAAGTCCTGCTCACTTAGTGTGTCCTTGGAGGCACAATGCCTAGGTTCAAAGCCCACACTGTCACTTTGAATTGAACCTCTTCCGTCTAGGCTTATTCCAAGGGAAGCCAAGGGGGGTAGACCTTAGTTACTATGTGGATTATTAGATGAATTCTAGGAGTTAATTTTAGTTTGTTAAAGGTGAGGGGAAACTAGCTTATATGGCAAGCAACAATGCAAATGCAAATCTTTCAATGAGAGTCAAAACTTTCCCTAAGTCAACTATGACTAGTGCCTAAGGTTGGGCAAGGGGTCAATAGATTATACAAGAATTAAATACAATTAAACAAAATATAATCAATGCTATAGGATACAACAAGATATTACGTTACAATTGAGATATAAATTGAATATTGAAAGATAGCTTACAATGAACAGGATGAATTAGTTAATTACACAATATACATGAAAGAGGTAGTTAGATAAATGAAACATTCACCTCACAAAATGAAATGATGAAATATATCATACATAAAACTTTAGGAGAAAGAATAAGCGCATTAGATGATATTACAAATATACAAATGAAACTAGATTATACACCAATCACACGAGACACCAAAATGTAGATATGCTTGAAATACCCAAATGTATGAAAAGTGAATTTCCTTAAATGTGATTGTAAAACTTGAAATGAAATATTTGCTTGAAAAGAACTTGTTTGGAAAATAAATCATACCACCATAAGATTGCTTGCAAAATGAAATTGAAATGCTATGTTGTGAGATTGCCTTGAAACATGTATTGCAAGTGTTGTGAATGTAATGTGTAGCTTAATTTTAATAGATTTTAGATGTCACTTTGATTAGGGGATTAAGTTTGATATACTAAGTCCTAGACTATGTGACTACCCCAAAAACCATTATTGTTTTGATCAAAAGGGAGTGTTGGGTGTTCAAGAAGTATGGCAACAAGGCCTACCCTAGCTCCGTAGGTCAAACCCAAAGTTTCAAGGTACTCCACCCGGAGGACGCCGAGCGTCGTGAGATTGTCCCTGACCTAGCACCCCGAGCTTCTTTCCAAGTCTTTGATTTTATGGTGCAAAAACAATAATTGGTTATGGATGCCTAATTACTACCTCCAACCTTTGCCCTTTCTTGTCACCCGGGATCCAACTAAGTGGCAAGGGGAGAGAATACGGGGAAAACGTTGGGAACACAAAAATTACTTGAGCAATGATTTTAAATTAAAACAAGCCTCCCATTATTGCAAGGATGGCTTATGCCAATTTGCAAGATGGGACAAAACAAATGTATGTGAAATGTTTTATTAGTTTCCCTTAAACAAATAATGAAATTAGTTTATTGCTTTACAAAACAAATGAAATTATGGTTGCCTCACAATTCCGGTCATGTGGAGGCACAATGCCTACCATTTGACCAATGTGGATATAAATAAAGAATTAAAATTAAATTGATTGAAAGAATGAAAAGACTTGAAAGCAAAACTACTCCAACAATGGCACTAGTGGAGGCACAATGCCTACCGTATTGGCCAAGTTGGGTATTATGTAAAAAATAGAAGACTTTTGAAAATGAAAATGCAAACCCCACAACTATGGCACAAGTGGAGGCACAATGCCTACCGTTTTGGCCAAGTATGGGTGTAAAACTGAAAAGCAATAAAGGGAAATCCTAACTATTACAATATCATATTTTTATGTAAATTTACAAGAATGTCACCCAAGAGACTCTAAAGGGTGGCTTACAACTATATAGAAGATGTAGGAGGGTAGGGGACTTGATGTCCCAACTTAAAAATTCCCTTTGGAGGCCTTTGCGGCTAGATCACTTGTAGCAACTCTCCTTAGATGCTAAAAATCTACATAAAATATGTCAAAGGATACTATCTTGTATATGCTACAAAACCATGAAACTTGTTAAGTTTAGTTAGCCCAATGATACATAAACTTGAATGGAAAATTTGAGAATGATTTTGAAACTTTTAGAACCTATTCCACATCATAACAATAAGTAGAAAAGAGAATGAAAAAGAAAAGAAAGGTTAGATAAATCTTGGAAACTTTGAAATGAATAACAGAGTTTGGTTTTCCACTCTAAAACCACTCTTCCAATCCAATAGTGATTCCCCAAGGCTTGCCTTTGCTACACAAGAAAAATAGAGGTGAAAGCATCCAAAGAAGCTTGCAAAATACTTTCCAAACTAACCAAGGAACTACCACAAAATCAATAGCAATACTACTACCAATAGCAACCAATACAAAATACTTTGCTTGAGTCTCTAAATACAAACTAGTGAAAGCAAAATGCAAAACAATGGAAATATATCACCTCAGAAGAATAAGATGGATACACCAAGAAGACTCCCAATGCACACCATAGATTCTCCAAAGCTTCCTTTATTATCCACCAAAATATCACCACAAATACTTGTAGCAAGATTCATACATGAGAGAGCATGAGAAAGTGAGGAAGAGAGGAAGAATTTTGGCATAATAGACTTGCTATGAGAATACTTGATAAAATGAGGAGGAGAGGCCTCAATTTATAGGAAAGGAGGAGGAGGGAGCCCACTTGGAACCAAGTGGGCTCCAAGTGTCACCCATCCAAAGGAGGAGGGTCCCATCAAAGAGAGCAACTGGGAGGATGAGGGGTGAGTTGGAAAGGGGGAAACCCCTTTCCCTATTATCTAAAAGTCAAGTGGGGTTAAGTGGGGAACTTTCCTAAATTTTTAGGGGTTCCCATGGTGTATTTCATTTTTTATGAAATGTGAGCAAGAGGGGGGGCGCCCCTCTTCTAGGAGAATGATGAATGTGGGTTGTGGGTTAGGCTAAGGGGGTTTTTCTAAGTTGGAAAATGTTTTCCCAACTTAGGAAAGGCTATTGGGACACTTTTCTCACACTCTCTCATGACTTTCATGACTTTTACAAAATTCAGCAATTTTAATTAAGCCAATTACATGCTGATTTTTGACTAACTTTGACTCCTCATGGACAAAGACCGAGCAAAACTTGTCCAAATGAGCTAAGACTTGGTCCAAGGGTGTAGGTGTGTATGAACCATTTGATTTGAGTACTCATACCCCTTTACAAAATGCCCAAGGACCACTTTTTTACATTTAACATCGAAAATAATTAAAAATCTTCAGTTTGCGAGAATTTTAATTATTAAAAAAACTCCTATCAAAACTTAATGGAATTCTGCGAGACTCTAGGACATGTCTAACATGGTCATTTACAACACTCTTAGACCTTAGTTACATAGGTCTCGTCCATTAGAACACCTTTCACTACTTTGGAGAAATTATTGTGGGGAGTGAAAAACTCATGGGAAAAAGCCCAATTAATGACCTGAGGATAAAAAACACTCAGTGAAAGGAACTCTGCTAATGAAGAAGTCCTAATGCAACTGACTTAAATTATGATCCATGTAGACCTATTACATTATCCCATGCAGGGGAGCGGAAATTCCAATTACAACAAAATGATGAAGGTCAAAACTGCCTTGTAGAACCAACAAGTCTTCAACTTGGTAGCACCATTAGGTGCATATCTTCATGTTACATGGAGTTGACCCCCTAGTTGAATAGGTGGTCAACAGAGCGTAAATGGGAAGTTAGTCATATATCACATATGGGATATTGATCATTTGAGATTCTCAGTAATTGAGATCAATGAAAAACTTCAGACAGGCTTGGTGGTCAATCTTCTGTGGAATTGTTGGCTTCATCGTTTCCAGAATCAATGGATTTTAGCGAAACCGACACATTCATTCTCAACATGACGATCAAACATATGTAAACAACTTACTGTTTTGCGAATTTGGAATTTAGATTTCTAGGACGGCTGCCCTATTTATTTGAAGAATATTTGAGATAAAAAGTATATGGATATATTCATTTGTGAAACACTATTCCTATGAATGCAATGTATGTTCAAAATAGAAGTCCTAATAAGACTTTAATGAACATGACTCTCGAGGAGGCCTTCACCGGAGTGAACCCTGAGGTTGGACACTTCAGGATATTTGGGTGTCTAGTATACATTCATATACGCAAATAGAAAAGGACCAAGCTAGACCCTTCAGAAAAAAAGGGTACATTTGTGGGGTACAATGAGTCTTCGAAGGCATACCGGATCTACATCCCTGGTCAAAATTAGATTGAGGTGAGCATAGATGTTACCTTTGAGGAGAAGGTAGCCTTCATGAGATCTAGAGGATCTCACATGGATATTGATAGTAAGAAACAAGAAGAGATGGTTCCTTCTCCCCCTCACCCTCCAACAGTTCAGAGGGAGACAGTTGAGCCTATTGATCCCATTGATCTTGTATCTCCAATTGATGTTCCCAGAAATATTGTAGTAGGTCAGAAGAGACCTACATGGACTCGTTAGACTCTACAGGAGGCAGAAAGACATGTAGCTCCTTGTGGTACCTTTCGAGAGAGAAAGAGGCCTCAAAGATATCCGTGCTATGCCGCAGCTATGAGACACATCATTGATTCTAAGCCTTCATGTTATGAGGAGGCATCTAGTATGGAGACATGCCATGATGGAGGAGTATCAGTCCATCATGAAGAATGATGTGTGGTATATTGTTCCGAGACCTGAAAGGAAGTCTGTAGTGACTTCCTAATGGATCTATAAGATCAAACATACAACTGATGGAAGCATCAAAAAGCACAAAGCAACTTTTGTTGCTAGAGGACTCTGTCAGGTGGAGGGAATATATTATGAGGAGACATTTGCTATTGTTGCTCGATACACTTTTATTCAAATGATTATTGCCCTTGCAGCATCCATGGTTTGGAAACTACATCAGATGGATGTGAAGACAACCTTTCTCAATGGAGAGATTGGGGAAGAAATATACATCGAGGAGCCACATGGTCTCTTCATACATGAGAAGGAGTCTCATGTGTGTAGGTTGAAGAAGGCCCTGTATGGACTCAAGCAAGCACCTCGAGCTTGGTATGTGAGGATTGATGGACACCTGATGAGTTTGGGCTTCATCAAAAGTGTTGTTGATCCCAACTTGTACTACAAAACTATTAATGGTGAGGCCTTGATTTTGGTCCTCTACGTTGATGATTTATTCCTCACAGGTACATAGAGATTTATTATTGAATGCAAGTATGCATTGGCCTTTGAGTTCGAGATGAAGGACCTTGGTATGATTCACTACTTCTTGGGACTAGCAGTGTGGCAGAGAACTGATGAGATCTTCCCGAGTCAGGGGGAGTACACAGTTGAGATATTGAAGAAGTTTGAGATACTGAACTTCAAGCCCGTGGCTATACCAATGATGACGAATCTAAAGAAACTAAGTGTGTCTTCTTTCGATTTTGACGAAATTGATCTGACTCTTTATAGATCGTTGATTGGATAATTGATGTATCTGGTTAACACCAGACCAAATATTTGCTATGCAGTGAATGCACTTAGCCAAGTTTATAAGTCAGTTGAGATAGACACACTAGATTGTTGTGAAACATGTGTTGAGATACTTGCGAGGCATAGTTCGACATGGTCTGAGATATACTTCCAGTATTGATATGATATGGCAGGAATATATTGACTCTGATTGGGCAGGGAGCGCAATGGATAGAAAGAACACCTTCAGGTGTTGCTTCAATTTGGGATCTTCCATGGTTTCCTAGTGTAGTAGGAAACGAACTTATGTGGCTTTGAGCACAACAGAAGCAGAGTACATTGCATTAAGTATGACAGTCCGTGAAGCAGTGTGGCTTCACAAGCTCCTTGCAGATTTATTCGAACATGTGCTAGATTCCACCATTATTCATTATGGTAACTAAAGTTGTCTGAAGATCTATGATAATCTAGTGTTTCGTGACAAATCGAACCACCTTGAGATCAAGTACCATTTCATCTGAGTCATGGTGCAAAGGAAGGAAGTATTGGTGTAGTACCTTCCTACAGATGAGCAGGTTGCTAATGTTCTTTCCAAACCAGGATGAAGTTTAAGTACTTCCATGACAGACTTGGTGTGGTAGAGAATGTCTCCCTCGCTGAGAGGGAGTGTTGATGGTTGCAGCTTCCTGAGACATTCTCCAAATCGTACTCCTTTGTGACTAAGTTGAGTTGATTTGTGAGGACACTTATCTGAGAACGGATAAGTGGAACACTTATTCGAGAAGGAATAAGTGCAGTTGGGTTTATAACCCAACGTCCCATGTGGAGAGCACATGAGGACATGTCAAGGGAGTTGACCCTTGACGTCATACACTATGGGAGTTGACCCTAGTGTTTCTAAAGGGTGTAGCCTCTAGAAGTCCACATGGAATGCCATGTGTGACAAACTTTCTCCAGATCGTACTCCTCTGTGAATTGAGTTGAGTTGATCTGTGAGGACACTCATCCGAGAAGGGATAAGTGGAACACTTATTTGAGAAGGAATAAGTGCAGTTGGGCTTATAACCCAACGTCCCATGTGGAGAGTGTTGATCGCCTCTCCAACACAGGTGGTCAACTCATGTGCCATGAAGAGATGCATCATCAGATGCCATGTTGTCGAAGACTTTTGATTCTATAGGGCAATGTTTGGCCCCAACACTTTATTTTGTAATTGGAATTTCCGCACCCCTGCATGGGTTAATAATGTAATAGATCTGCATGAGTCATGTCTAGGTCAGTTACCTTGGGATCGGTTCACTGGGAGAGTTCCTTTCACCAAGGGTTTTTTATCCTCAGGTTATCAATTGGGCTTTTTAGCCTTATTGATTTCCCTTGAGTTTTTCCCTCACACTTGCAATAATTCCTCCAAAGTGGTGAACGACATTCTAGTGGGCTTATGTTTTGGTAACTATTATAGGGAATCATTGTAAATGACCATGCAAGACATCTTAGAAAGTTTCGCAGAATTCCGTCAAGTCTAAGTCATTTTTTTAATTAATTAACTTTTAATTAAATTTCCCTAAGTTTGGAGGTTTAATTATTTAATTAATTAATTATTTTTGAGCAATAATTGTAAAAACTAGGTCCTTGGACTTTTGATAAGGGTATTTGTGCTCAAAAGAAATGGAATAGCACCCCCCACATCCATGGACCAAGTTTCAGCTCAGTCGGACAACTTTAGCTATGGGTTTGTCCACTCGGAGTGTCATTGAGTCTAAAACAACAATTTTAATTGCTAAAGTCCAAACATGGCAAAATGTAAAAGTTGTAATAATGAGTTAGAGGATGTGAAAAGGTGAAATGATGGTTAGAGAGAGACCCCCTAAGCATAACATGACCCTCCCAAGCTTTTTCAACCTTGTCTAACCCTTTTCCACTTCTCCTCAATAAAAACTTACGCCCCCCTAGGGGGATTGACGTTTTTCCTAGTAGGGGAATGTTGTAACTTGGGTTTAAGTGTATGGGGGGCTCCCCTCTCATGTACCTTACCCTCATTTGCCCCCCATGTCTCCTTCTAAAGTGTTTCCACACTCTATACCTCACATCCCACCTTCCATTCATCTACCCATCCCAAGAGGTGCGCCCTCCAAGAGGAGTTACGCCCCCCTTCTTCTAGAAAACTCAAAAATAATTTAAAAAAAATTATTTTAAACATTTCCTTTACCTTGGCATCAATCCCAAGGCCTCCCACACTCATTTTGTTTGATCCCAACATTTTCCATCCCTTCTACACCCTAGATCTATTTTGCAAACCCTAGATGGTGCGCCCTAGCCTTGAGATCTACTCTATTGCTTGGTGGTGGACACTTGGCATTGATCCAAGAGAGATAGGTTTGCCTCTCCAAGTATAAATAGATCTCATTTCTCACTCCCAACTCACCATATCTTGAGCTATTGTTATGCTACTTGATTTTCATTTCTCTCTCTCTCTCCATTATTCCATTTCTTCCATTCTCTTCTCTTAGGGTTTTGGAGTATTTTCTCTCCAAGATCCATTTTCTTGAGTAATAATAAAGGAAAGCTTTGGAGGATAACTAGAGGAGCAATGCATGTTCTTGTTCTTCTTATGCACATGAGGTAAACTTGTATCGATTTGCTTTGGTGGTTATATACATTGGATCCTAGGTAAAGTGTTATTTGGGTGGATTTATCAATGCATGTTCTTGTAGATCTATATGTCTTGATATGTTAAATAGGATTGAAGTGTCATCTTATTAGCATATTCAATATATTATCCATGTATATGTATCATCTAACAAGGGTTTTGTAGGTTTGACTCAAAGGTTTCATTGGGAACACCTCAAGCAAGAAGGATCACTTGAGACCCAACTACAATCCAAGCTCTTTTCTCTCTTTACTCTTATTCTTTATTGTTGTTCATCCACATTCATTTTCAGCTAGCATAACATGTTTAGATAGGTCATTTTTACACATATATATTCTCTTTCTCTTGCGGAAAGTTCTTGCCCTAAAAAGCAAGTGTTTTCTTTCATTTTGGTTGGTTGTGTGTAGTAAAATCAGCAAGGATACCTTGCTGATTTGCAGGTTTCAGATCTGGTTGGGAAGGGGTATTGGCTGCCCAAAGACATCCATACAACACTTGAAGACCCCCAAAGGGATTGGTAGCTATCTCTCAACCCTCTTGTCAATTCTTAGAGTTTTGCTTGCACTTTTTCTTCTTTTTTGGGCTGCTTGTTGGCTTATAGTTGTGGGAGGAGAAGTGGTACGGCCTCCTCCCACGTGTGAGCCATTGGGGTAGTTAGATCTAGCTTAGGGTTTCATTTTTTAGTTTTTCTTGCTTCTTTTTCAGTTAGGCCGTGAGGTTTTGGAGGTGAGGGCACCTCTCAAACCTAGGTCGTGGGGTTTGTGGCTTGCTTGGTTTGTTAGCTTACTTCTTGGGATCTCTCTCTCTCTTTACTTGTTTGCCCTAATTTCTAAATTCTAAAAGAACTTAACCTAACTAAGCAAACTAAATTAATTGCCTACCTAGTTGGGAGAGGAATACCCCAATAGGTAAGGTTAAGTGGTTGATGATGTGATTAATGATCTATGGGCTAATGCTATAATTACTTTTGTTTTAGATCAAACACATATTCGTTGTCTTAAGCCTATTGGACAACATAATAAGTAACCTAACTAGATCCTTTACTTGCTTAGTTAATTTTCAAGTCTTTTCTTCATGCACATGTTTAGATCTTAAATGCTTCAATCTCTAAGTGCTTAATAAGTGAATGGTTTATTTCTCTATTGCATATATCTATTGGAAGCCACTCGCTTAGGCTTGAATGTTGTTTAATGGTTAAAGAGGCAAACACACACTAAATATTTTTTCCATATCTTGAAGGCAAGTTGTCCTTGCTAATGTGATTTTTCTTTAATAGCGAGCTTATATGTGCATGTGATAACTTAAAACTTTTTCAGCCATCTTTATTTGCTTTACATGTGTTCACACTCTTAATCGCATAAGCTTGAAGCAACACATTTTTTAAGCTCATAAAAGTTTCGGCCATATCACTAAATCACACTTTAAAAGAGTCTTAAAATCTTCAAAACACCTAAAAATCACCTAAAAGTCTACCTAATCCATATATATACTTAATAGACTTTTTAGGGTACCTTAGACCATCATCTTCACCATCTAAAACGGGGCTTGAGGAAAACAACGGAGGGTGTAGGCAGGGGACTGTCTCATGGTGCACAGGATGTGTCCTCTCCGAGAAGTACTCTTGTTTTGGGTTGACCTGTGAAGCTAGGGTGGCAACACTTATTGAGCATCCAATAGTTATTTGGCAATAGGAGGAGGAGGCTTTGGTGAAAGCTTAATAAAATTTGATAACTCTTAAGAAAGCTTAATAACTAAACCTTGGACTAAATCTAGTAAACACTTTGTGGGTTTAATAACTTAGAGTGTGGATCATCTTCATCAATTTTGATAATACTTGTGCTTAAAATCTCTAAATTTTCTTTGAATGTGTTGATGTCATGATATATTGATGGTGATCCCATAAATGTGATGATGTGTTGATGTTGATGCTTTAATCCTTTGATATCCTACACACTTAAAGATAAAACATGGTTAGCTTGCCCCTTGTATCATTTGTATCTTAGCATTTTTTGTGAATAATTGTTTTTAATATTTTATTGGTTCAATTTATTCTTTTGTAATCTTGTTAACAACTTGTAATTTATTTGTAACGAACAACCCTAACATCTAGTTGACCCCATTGCCCAACTTTAGGCACTAGTCTTAGTTGACCTAGGGAAAGGTTTTGCTGTACATTCTAACCCTTTGCATCTTGCATTGTTGTCTTAGCATCATAGGATAGATCCCCTCTAACCTTAAGAAATTAAAATTAACTCCTAGAACATTAACTACTAATCATCTAGAAACTAAGGTCTACCCCCTTTGGCTTTCCTAGGAGTAAGCCTAGATGGAAGAGGTTCCGATCAAAGTGACAGCATGGGTTGTGAACCTAGGCATTGTGCCTCCAAGACACACTGAGTGTGCCGGACTTAGCTCATGTTTGCAAGTGTGTATAAGGACGGCAACAGAGAGCACATGAGAACATGTCAAGGGAGTTGACCCTTGACGTCATACACTATGGGAGTCAACCCTAGTGTTCCTAGAGGGTGTAGCCTCTAGAAGTCCACATGGAATGCCATGTGTGATAAACTTTCTCCAAATCGTACTCCTTTGTGAATTGAGTTGAGTTGATCTGTGAGGACACTTATCCAAGAAGAGATAAGTGGAACACTTATTCGAGAAGGAATAAGTGCATTTGGGCTTATAGCCCATCGTCCCATGTTCAGAGAACATGAGGACATGTCAAGGGAGTTGACCCTTGATGTCTCACACTATGGGGAGTTGACCCTAAGTGTTCCTAGAGGGAGTAGCCTCTATAAGTCCACCTGGGAGTGCCATGTGTGACAAATCTTTTACTACTATGGTGGTTTTGTACCATTGGCGGAGACTGGTGACAAATCTTTTACTACTATGGTGGTTTTGTACCATTGGCGGAGACTGCGTGTCTTTGGACAGTAGTTGTGTACTACTATGGAAAGATACCTCCCTAGCTAAGAGGGAGTGTTGATGTTTCAACATCAGGCATAACTTCTCCTACATTGGGCTGTAGACCAAGGGAGATAGGATACATTTATCACAAAGGTGCACTTGTGATAAATGGGTCCAGGTGTAGTCCTTCCTTGATCATGACAAGGAATAATATGGACTCGAGGTGCTTGAAGTGCTTTCCACATGTCAATTAGCATCAAGCCGACATTCACTCATAGGTGTGTGCCTATGGTGAAAGATCTTGGTATAGTCTTTGTCCTAGTCATGGTGATTTGACAAGGAATGATAAAGACTCAAGTTGTTATATGTTATTGCGTGCAGACTGTTGAAATAATGTAACTGCGAAGAGCATTCTTATTATTATTGGATTAAATCCCCATTGTGGATTAATCATGTCATTATCATTACTGGATTAAATCCCCATTGAGGATTAATCATGTCATTATTATTATTGTTGTTACTGGATTAATCCCCATTGAGGATTAATCATGTCGGTAATTGTATAAGGACCAAATCCCCTTTTGCGGATTGGTCATCAGACAATTACAAAGTGCTAAATAAGAAGTCGGCCCCAGCAGTTATAATGGAAGGCCCAGAATTAATTAAAGGTGGGTTTACCCACCCAGAGTGAGAGGTCGGCCCTACCAGATGGTGACTCTTCACACGTGCCAGATTGATATAAATAAGAGGTTATCGCCTCACTTCTTAGACACACTTCACTTGCTCATT
>CBVK0100262629.1:0-10197 GCA_900067695.1 Picea abies
CGCTCTTCCGATCTCACTGTTGCATGGTAATAATACCAATGTGGCATCTAGACTCCACTCAACCAATCAAACTGAAGTGTGAACTGAAGAGAATATTCTCCTAGAGGAATATTCTCCCTAAAATATATAAGACTGAATAATGAATAATAATCATAGGGAAAACCTTAGGAAAAATAAATCCTAGGTGTGTTTGAAGTAAATCCAACAGGAATCGAGGTGATACCAAAGTTTCTTTTATTTGTTGAGTAGATGTTATGCATTTTAGTTTAGCCCACATGTATCCCAAAAAACTATCATAGTATTTTCCATATTATTAATGTGAAGTGGATGGATCTCAAAGAAAAGAGTGGATAAACACTTTCATATACTTGTGGGTTATCATGGTACGCTCAATAGGTACATGTGTTCCACCAAAACTATCATCCCATACCTACAACTAAGAACTTCATAAATGTTCATTCAGATAGAACATCCCACACATCTTATGACTTGTAAAACATTTCCTCAGTATGTGACCGGAATTGGACCAACCCCTCACTCAAATTTAAAGAGTAATACTCAAGGAAGACTAAGAATCAAATCATCTTGGAGAAATACCAAAATTCAAATCAAAATATAGGAGGAATCTCTATAAACAGAAAGAAAAACTAAAATCAAAAGTAAATTCATGAAATGAAAACTAAACTAAAAGGAAATATGAAGCTAGAATGTCAGTCATCAAAAGGATGAAAAATTGATGAAAAATATAAGAAGAGAAAACAAAAACACGTAATAAATATGGCAAAAGCAACAAAAGAAGTGTTTTCAGTGGAAATTTGACAATAAGCCAAGGGAAATAAACAATCAAGAAAATTTAGCCAATTAATATCAAGCCCAATTAAAATATTCCTAGAGTTTCTGATCTGAAATGAAAACAAACCAGAGTACAAGAATTTATTATCTAATGGAAAAGATTTGCAACACAATTCTCTAATCCAATTGTCACATACAATTTTCTTTTCATTTAATGCGAAAAAACAATTTCAGGAATCAAGCAACATGGGTTAATGTAGATACTCAATCAAAACATATATTTGGAAACCAATTTCATGAAATATTCTATAAACCCATATGCTCTCAAGATTTCTTGACATAAGAAATTACTTTGAAATTTGCAAAATGCTGAATTTTCTAATAACAAAAATTACATTTCTCACCAAAGTGTCATTTCTCTTTGCTATAAAAGATAATCATTAATACCAAAGATTCATTCTGATAATGCAAAGAGATATTAGAACTACGGAGGTTATCAAAATATTCATTAAAATGACTTTAAACAATGAGTAGATCATAAAACAATATGACAATAAATTAGTGAGAATATATTTCTAATCATCTATTGAGTTGGTGACAATCTTAGTCTATCAATCAAAATATGTCGCAAAGGAATCTTAAGTAACCAAGTTGAGTTAACACTTCCCTATGTTTCTTTAGTTTCAAGAGAAAAATCCTGAGTTGTTGATTGCATAAGCCATTTCCCAACCTGCATAACAAAAAAGAATGGCGTGATCAACTGTTAGACAGATCAAGAAGAATTGTTCCTCTAAATGGATAACTTATTAAAATTAAAATTAACTAAGAAGAAAAACAAGACCAGAATTAAAAATAATTCTAGGAAAAACATGCTAAGATAAAGTAAACTTAAACTAAATTGGTTTTCATAAAACTCATGCAAATGTCAATGTTTTCATCGAGTATTCATCTATTGTTCATTTATTCAACTATCATAGCCTTCTTCTCGATATATGATCACTATGTGATTTCCCTCAGTATTCCCTTCAACAAAAGTCTTTAGTGTCATGATTGTTGTGAGATTTGAATCTTTGGACATAATGTCTTGTTCCTGAAATCAGAGTCAATCAAATTAAACAAAAAATATGATAAGACTTCAATCCAATTTATCTTATAAATATACCAATCTATCAACAAACATTAGTCATAAAAAAATATCTAATTGAAAACTTATCAGCATTGCACCCCAAGGCATGTATTTCCTCAGTTTATTGACAACAATGATGTCAAACATTGTATGATCATCTTCATCCTTGTGAAAGGAAAGAGGAAAACATCATGGAAAATATAACGATCAAGATACTTTGGAAAGGTGCAAATGACCTTGGGTTACAATCTAGATGGATTGACTTCCCCAACACAAATGAAAAATATAATTAGAAATCGAAATTAAATAAAGTGAGTAAGATCATATTTCTAATACATGATAAGATTGGCATGATGGGCAAGTCCATGAAACTGATAGCCTCAAGATCTCAATAGATTTCCAAGTAGAGAAGTAAAAAATTCCACTTCCCTGAGCTCACATATGAGATAGAATATGAAGAGAAATTGAAAAGAAAAATAAAAGTGTGTATCTTGTCTCTTCACTTGATGGTTTTCCATTAAAAATAATGAGACATGTAGTCCAGAAAACAAAAAATCAGCAAGCTCATGAGTAAGATGCATGAAAATAGAAGATGTACTGGCATGACCCAAACATGATTGTATTGTTTTAATTATGAATAAATGGATTTTGAGTTAAAAAAGTGTTGAAGAGTGTGGGGCTCAATAGATTAATGAGCTATAACCCTCAAGATATTCACATATTGAAACTTACTATCATGGGTAAAATAAAAATGAATGATGAATATTCAAAATTGAAGTCTTAGAAGTTGCATTGACATATTCCATTAAGATACTTGAAACGCCCAAGCATTTGAATGGATCCAAGAGAGATAAGTGTGTAATTCTCAATCATAATAAAAATCAAATTTCTCAAGAATGTAACCATAATGAGTGAACAAAACTCAACAAACCGATAGGATAAAAAGATAATGTTAGAGAAAATATTAGGTCCGGAAATCCATTAAATCGAGAATGCTAGAATTGAGACCTTAGTTGACCAATGAGTTACAGAATAGAAGGATTGGTTCCCAACTAATTTTCTGAAAAACATATCAACATAATATTTAAATTACCATGTTGTCCAAAATTGTCAAAAGTGCATCTAGACAGTGTAAATGAATATTTCTTGTTGTTGTGTATGAGAGGAAGATTGGGTGAAGAGAATGGATGAAAATTATCCTTGAAAACTAACCAAACAAAATATAATATATGTGCATCCAATGCCCATAAATTAAAACTAAAAGTGTTGACGAAAAATAACTCAAATGAAATAAAAATCATCTAAGATCTTTCTACAATAAAAAATCTATGCAAAAAATGCATGTTGGATGAATGTAATTGAAGAAAAGAGTGAATGTGAAAGAAATGATTTGGACAACTCCAAACCCAAGGATAAAATAATTATCTAAGGATATTACAAGGATTTGGTGTGGCTTGAATTTCCTATGGGAAGAATTTTAATACTCAAAATTTAAATTCAATGTGTATGGGACAACAAGATCAACACTTATAAAAGACTCCATCAATCAAAAGATTCCAATTAGAATCATATTCATATGATGATTGAATATCTTTGAGTTCTTGTTTTCATCCCAAGATGAATTAAAAGGTATCTTTATTTTAAATTATTTCACTTGTAATATGCAAACATTCTTGGAAAGGATTTGACATGATGATCGTGTATAAAATCGGTATTTCGAAAGTTACCCAACATGTATAAATTTTTTGAGGATGAGATAGTAAATTTTCCCCATGTCAAAATTAATTTGAGCTATCCAATCAAGGGAAAATCATTATGCAATCCTTATATTTCTCTCCACCTCTACTAAGAATTTATTCATTGATCAACCAACATTAATGAAAATAAAATGCAAACAAAAACCAATTAGACTAGAAAGAAAAGCTAAACTATGTGCAAGGAAAACAGACTTAGCCTATTCTGTTCTACTCCTATTCTACTCTACACTGGATGAAAAATGAACTATGTAAATTCATAATTCCAATGTAGTCATACAAGTAATCCCAAGTCCACAAACATATGTTCAGGACAAACTATTAGTGACAGAGCTTGGAAGAAGAATCGACTAAAAGTAGGAAGAATTAAAACATCAAAAACTCTATTCACCCTATTAAAATTGTCATTGTGATAATTCATGGGAAATATATCTAAGTAATATCTCTTCAATCATTCTTCAATCCTATCATAAAATCTTGCACTACTATCATAGAATTGATGGATGGAGTTCAATGGAAATTAACATATCAGATGAGGACCATGCATATAATTCATGTGAAGTGTGTTGGATGAGAGAATATTCATGCCAATAAAGTTGTTTATCCCTGAATACAAACCAAAATAATGATATCTTAACATAACCATCAGTGTATACCGAGTGCCTCATTATCGTGGCAAGCCTCCCTAGACTCACACTTCAAGTAACCATCTCATTGAAATAAACTAGTGACATCATATGATATGCATGGGTCAGGAACAACCATGGTAAGAGAGATATCTTTAGAACAATGGTGAGATCCACTAGTATCAACAATATTCATTATGGGGCCACTTGAAAAATAAGCTTCATTATTGATCAAGGATGAAGATGAGAAAAAAGAAGACATCATATGATACACATCCGCTACAACATCCCCTTCATCCAATGAAGAAGGCTGATAAGAAATAGAATTAATCAGTTCATGGGTAGAGACCTTATCCTCTCTATATTCCATATTCCTATCAGCACCATCAAGTAGTTCAAAAACTATTTATCTCATTGAATTTATTTGAATAGAACAATGGGTGGCTTCCTGCAAAGTTAAAACATTAAAAAGATCAAGATATAAATCGAAATAAGTGGAATAATTTAGAGAATGAAAAACTTCTCTTGAACAAGAAAAAATTTCAGAAAGTGACTTCCTGAATGGTAGTTTCTCTTCTTTAAGCACACTAGTGACTGATTGTGAATGAATAGGTTCCATACTAGGCATGGTTTCATAACCAATATGTTCTTCTTCAACATGGTTTTTCTCTTGTAAATAAAAAGTGGGTTGTTGTGGTACAAGAGGTATGTATTGTATGTTTATATCTTCTACTGACGTGAAAGTAAAAAATAAATCAAATTATTGTTAGACAGTCTATCATCCAAAGGGAATCCACAACAAAGATGAGTAAATATAATAACACAATCACTAATAGATTTATCTTTGTTCTTCCTAAGCTCTTAAATCTCTGCACACAAATCATCATAATCATAATTATCAAAAGCATACATTAAATGTTCCCATGTGTGATTAGAGGTGGATGGAAAAGTCTCACACCATCTCTTGACGCATCCTGCAAAAGTAAGAGTGAACAACCTACAAATGATATTTCCATCAGTAATATTATGAGAACAACAAAATTTCCATAAATGTAAATCCTATTTAGATGCATAGATATCACCCTTTCCATCTAATCTAAGTTGTGACAAAAAATGTAAAATACTTCTAGGAGGTTTTGGAGGTACAGTACCGAAAAAACACCTCAAGAAAGAGATATGGTATGGAGCCATTAGTAAGTCAAGACCATTCAATAAAAATGAATCCATAGGCCCAAATTGTCATCCGATCCTCCTTCTAGCACCATTTATGTTGACGGGTTTGAATGACCTGTCAAGTAGACTAGGGAGAACACCTAATGGTAGTTCCCAATTAGACCTAATCTCATTTGGGGTAGTGTTTCCCACGAGTATATGGGCCTTGATACCGCTCAAAATTAAAATAAATAAAAGGGGAAATACAAAGAACTTCCCCCCAAAGTGTTCTAAATAATCCTGAGCTATATTAGCTAAAAATAAACTAATCTAACTCTAACTAATTCTAATCTATCCCGGGAAAAAAACAAGAAGATGAGCACAAGTTAAAATGATAGTTTGAAAACAAAAATAGTTCATAGAATCCAACAACATGTTATGAAAATAATACTACATAAATCCTCCCAAATAGTTGAAGAAGAGAACTGTAACATCATCCCTGCACTCATAAGAAGTCACAACAACATAGAGATTATAGATACTAAACACATAAATAGTTCACATAATCAATACCCAAAAAACTTAAACCATAAATACAAGTGTAGAATAGTCCCACAAGCATTTGCAAACAATTATGACTTCAAAATGTCTTCATCTCTTTATTACATAGAAATAGTAGTACCATATTTTGTTACAAAGGGAAAAAGTCTCATCTCTATGCTATGACTTCTCTTTTATAAAAAAAGAGAGAGACTCTTCAATTCTCATGATTGGTCATTTCCTTTTCTTTTCTTTCCTTTTCTTACATCTCGAAAATGAACATGTGAGCATTACAAAGAGAAACTAAATAGAATCATGAGTCATTATTTTCATCCTTAGATAGTTTAGAAATGATATTTGTCTTAAAAATAAACATTGATTGTCCATTTATGTTATCTTTTGTTCCTCGAACTTTTTTGGGTGTTTCTCACTTCTTCCTACTAATTAAGATTATTTTGGATTCTTCTCCTCTCTCTCAACTTTCCATTGAGCTATTGTTGGCTCAATTTCACTGCTTGTATTTTGAGATGTGACTTCTTGAAGTATGCATAGCCGATTCTTCAATCAAATTCAGGTTCTATTTGCATTTTATGTTTTTGGACCTTTTCTTTGCTGGAGTTACTTCACACACACACCTAGTATTTCTTTTTCCTAAGGTTTTTCCTATGTTTATTTGTCATTATTCAGTCTCCTATATTTTAGGAATTATATTCCTCTTGGGAGAATATTCTCTTCAGTTCTCACTTCAGTTTGATCAATTGAGTGGAGTCTAGATGCTACATTGGGATTATCACCATGCAACATTGGGATCATCACCAGCTAATGCGCATTGTCCTTGGGATCATAAAAAAACTATAATATTACTCATGGTTCCCTGATCTCCTCCTCACTTCACTCTATTTCAGTCAGTTAACTAAAGACTGATAGACTAGTTAACTCAACTACGTGGCAATTCACTCTCGTAATTTCCCAAGAGACTAGATTAGGTGGCAGTTTACTCCCGTAACTTCTAGTGTGTGTCCATATCACTCTAGACCACCACTCTGGTACATTGGCTTCTCCTCCAGTGCACATTGGTTGAGTTATACCGAGTATATCATGTGTAAATTATCATTCATTCTTTTGGTTAATGAGAATTCTTCCATTCTTTCTCTCCTGCTTCTCGTTTCTTCTATTTTCTCTGCAAATGTGTATGTCAATTCCCATATACATCTATTTTGTGCAGGTTCAACACATTTACATGGTATCAGAGCTAATAGATTTCTATGGAAAAGGCACATCAAATTATTTTTGCAGGTACCAAAGATTGAAGACAACGAAGAAATGGAATCTCCAAAAGAATTCATTTTGACACCTTATAACTTATTTTCATGGAAGGAGAAGATGATAGTGCATCTTCAAAGAAGAGGATTGTATAGGTTAACCATGAACATAGAGGTGTAACCAACATAATCCATAGAAAAAACCAATTATCTAAATCAAATGGATGAAGCATTCAGAACAATTTGTAGTCTCATTTCTCCTAAACTCCTCTTTCACATATCCTCATGTAAAACCCCCAATGAATCCTGGACCACCATGGAAGGGATTTTTGGAAAAAATTATGAGATGATGGAACACATGGTCGAGGTGGAATTGCTCACATTGGATCCAAAAAGCTTCGAAAAACTCCAATATTTATTTACCAAATATAAGGATTTATTTTCGCAACTCAAGGCTTGCGGGGTCGATAAATCTAAGGAGGAGAAACAAATGGTTTTCACCATTCTCTCAAAACTTGGTCCAGAATACTCAGTTTTTATATAAACATTTCATTCAGTTAGATTCACCCTAGATCTACCTAGATGGTGCCCTCTCTTGAGGCTTTTATAAAGTCTCTGACATAAGAGAAGAGCAAGATCATCAATATGGGAAAAATAGAAGGCCCAAAGGCACTTGCACTGACTGTGCAATATGGAAGTGGTAATTAATATAATAAATATAAAGA
The DNA here is from genome assembly GCA_900067695.1 of Picea abies. Lineage (NCBI taxonomy): Eukaryota > Viridiplantae > Streptophyta > Pinopsida > Pinales > Pinaceae > Picea > Picea abies. The sequence goes on from CBVK0100262629.1 coordinate 7,978, forward strand.
CAAATAAAAAGGGAAAGCACATGAAAATATGAAGAAGGAAGAATACTCAAAACCCTTCAACGATGCCTCCGGATCCAAAGGTGGAAAGGGAAGAAACACCAGTTCAGAAAGCCCACCTCAAACACCTAAAACCATCTCCTCCAAAAGCATACTGGTCGAAATTGAACCTGACAAGTCGTTAAATATAAACCCTCATTTGACAGATGCTGAAACACAACAGCTGATGAAGTTACTTCGGGAAAATAAAGAAGCATTCGCATGGGATTACACAGACATGAAGGGAATCTCCCCTGACCTATGCACTCACAGAATATATATTAAGGAAGATTGTCGACCAATCTGTCAACCCCAGCGACGAATGAACCCAAACTTAAAAGAAATCCTGAAGGAAGAACTTCAAAAATTGCTTAATGCAAGGTTTATTTATCCTATATCAGACAGTGAATGGGTGTCCCCGTTAGTAATAGTTCCTAAAAAGAAAGGGAAATGGAGAGTGTGTGTAGATTACAGAGCTTTAAACAAAGCCACTCAGAAAGACCACTTTCCACTGCCATTCATCGATCAAGTTTTAGATAGTTTGTCAGGGAAGAAATTTTTCTCATTTTTAGATGGTTTCAGTGGGTACAACCAGATTAAAATTGCACCTCAAGATCAAGATAAAACCACCTTCACCAGCCCTTGGGGAACCTTTGCTTACAGATTCCTTCCATTTGGACTATGTAATGCACCAGCAACCTTCCAAAGGGCAGTTTTAGGAATTTTCTCCGATATGCTTAATGACTCTATGGAAATTTTTATGGATGACTTTACTCCTTATGGTGTTTCTTTTCAGGAAGCACTGGAAAACCTTGAGAAGGTACTTAAAATATGTATACAAGATCAACTCTCCTTGAGTACTGAAAAATGCCATATGATGATGAGTGAAGGAGTAGTGCTTGGAAATTTTATCTCATCTCAAGGAATTCAGGTAGACCCATCCAAAATACAAGTCATTAAGGACCTTCCTACTCCCAAAACCCAAACAGAGGTAAGAAGCTTTCTAGGACATGCTGGATATTACAGAAGATTTATTAAGAACTTTTCCAAAATAGCTTCTCCCCTGTTTGTTTTACTGATGAAAAATGTTGAATTTAATTGGACTAATTTCTGTGAAGAAGCATTTAATACACTTAAAAATCGGTTATCTACAGCTCCTATCCTTAGAGGACCTGATTGGACACTCCCCTTTCACATATCCTCAGATGCTTCAGATACTGCTATAGGAGCTGTCTTGGGACAGGAAGAAGATCACCTCCCTTATGCCATATATTTCATCAGCAAGAATATGTCCCCTGCTGAACTCAATTATACAGTCACCGAGAAAGAATTCTTAGCAGTGATTTATGCAATTAATAAATTTAGACACTACATTACTGGCTATTCTACTTTTGTCCATACTGATCACTCAGATATCAAGTACTTAATGAATAAACCTATCACAAATGCTAGAGTCACCAGATGGCTACTCTTATTGCAGGAATTTGATATCACAATTGTAGATAGACCAGGAAAAGAGAATGTAGTTGCTGATTTCCTTTCTCGATTGAAAATTAATGATGATAACCCAGTGGATGATTCCTTTCCTGATGAATATTTATTTGCAGTTTCTGGTCACTCACCTTGGTATGCAGATATTGCTAATTATTTAGTTGCAGGGAAGTTACCATCACACCTATCCTACCGAGAGAAGAAAAGTATTGTTCATCAAAGTGCTCGGTACAGTTGGATAAGTGGGTACCTTTTCCATACAGGAGCTGATCAAGAAATCCGAAGGTGTGTTCGAGAAGATGAGGTATATGATATATTGAAATCTTGTCATGATGACCCTTGTGGAGGGCATTTTGCTGACAAAAGAACAGCATATAAAATTCTTAGGATGGGGTACTATTGGCCCTCAATCTTCAAAGATGCAAGGAAGTGTGTCAAGGCCTGTGATAGCTTCCAAAGAGTATGCCAACCTAATCATAGATATGAAATGCCATTAAACCCCCAGGTAGTACTGGAACCATTTGAAAGATGGGCCTTAGATTTCATAGGACCCATCAACCCTCCATCCAATCAAAAAGTTTATATACTGGTCGGCACAGACTACGTGATTAAATGGGTGGAAGCCAAGGCACTCCACAGAGCAACTGAAGAAGCAGTTATAAAATTCTTATTCACAGACATCTTCACCAGATT
>CBVK0100262631.1:0-24031 GCA_900067695.1 Picea abies
GCTCTTCCGATCTCACTAGCCTTGTGGGATTTAGATCTCAAGGACAATTGTGAGAAAATGGTAAAACATCTCTAGATGGGGAAGATCCCAATGGTCAAGGTTCTCAATAAGGATGAAGGTTCCATATGAGGGTCAAGGTTCCAACCATGGATCAGGTTTCCGACAAAATAATAAAATACAACAAAATTTGGGCCTTGGAATAGAAATGAAATAAACACAAAAAAATGTGAACGATGATAAAAAAAAATATGGTTGGGGTTCTAGAAAGACAAGTCTTAATTTCAAATGTTAGCTTCAAAGACGATAAATATGATATAAGAGAGAATTTTGTTCAAAAGAAGAAGATTAAGAAGGGATTCCCATATGAATTTCAGAGCTGAAGTGGTTATGTAAAGAAACATGAGGTTTACCGAGGCACACTCGAATTTTTCATCTCATTTAGTCGACGGGAGGCCTTGCTCTTGAGTTCCCTCTATGTTCTGTGACCAAACGCAACATGATATTCTATTTTGGCATGGATCTCAGAGGACTTGAAATAGCATAAGTATATGATAAATAACATGACTCCGTAACCATGTCGTTGCAACCACAAAAAGAATAATCTTGGTTAGGAAAGAAAGAAAATACTGGTTAGTACATTATAAATGTTACATTATTTCCCCTTACCAGTAACAAGTCTATGAAAAATAACTAGGTTAGTCTGAAAATGAGGAAATGAAAAGGAGGAATTCCTTGGAAGCAATCATCTGAGATCTTGGCTTATTATGAAGAATCAATTGTTGTAAATAAATGTCATGAAAGATGCATGTAAGTTTAATCTCAAACTCCTGAAAAAAATAGAAGATTATGTGGTTCAAGTTATAGATATTAGACTCACGAGTCTAATTATCATGTGATATCTTAAGCATGAATAAGAGGATAGCATGTACAAGAAGAAAACTAACAACATGTTATTTATTCAAGTCAACCATTCACTTATGCATGATGTAGTGAGATGATAGTGTAAATTGGTGCACAAGGAAGTAGTGTATCCTTACAAACAATTTCTCTTCAAGTCATAAAATAGAGCATCAAAACCTGCAATCAGATAGGATCAACAAACACCTTCAAATCCATCAAAACCACTTAATGAAAAAGGCTCAAAAGAAGACCTATCAATATCATCACACAAGAATCAAAGAAGCATCATAAATCAAAAGGTATAATGAAAAAAATCTAAAAGTACAAGATCAAAGAGAATATGGTTGTGAGAAACATCCTCATACATAAACAACCAATAAATATCCAAAACCCGCTACCCCCTCAAGGTGGCTAAAGAATATCCATAGTAGTAGTGGGTTAGGAATTAGAGTTCAAACTCAGTGGGGAGGGCAGCTTTCCTTTTTCTTATAAAAGAAAAATGAAAGGGGAGTGGTTGTGGCCACAACAGGTTTTAGTTGAATTGTTTCTAATCAACACTAGAAAGAGATATGTAACACCCCAATTTTTAATCCTCGGTTAGCTATGTATATTTGTAAATATGATGTATGGTCATGGCCCAAGTGATGTAATATATAAACATTATATATTGAAAATAATAAAATAAAAGACATCACTGAATACAGATGGCTAAGGATGGAGTCATGGGGGATAAGTTTCCATAAGAGAGGGGGTTCAAGGGGGGTTCAAGGGGAAATTCCACATGCATAATAAACCCAAGCCACTTTTTTGAATACATTTATTATTAATATTTACCTCATTTGACTTATCAAAACCAATCATTGAATGCATGTAAAAGGTTGGTGGGAAAAGTCATCTCACCTAGTTATTGAGGAATGAGGTATAGTACATGCATGTAAGAGGTGAGTGAAAAGGTCATTTCACCTAGTTATTAGAGCACGGGTTGGGTACAATATTTTTGTGGAAATGTGAGAGTCAAATTATGCATGGAAGAAGAAAAGGAATTCAAATATAGAGAGAGGATAATTTTTACAACTTGGTAGAGGAGAGGAAAAAAGAGTTTTGGTACTGGGAAAAAACAGAGGTGGCCACACTGAAGTTGAAAAAAAATTGTTGGAGCTGGAATATGCATGGAGAAGCATGTTTTTATGCATGATGGTTAATATCTATACAAAAATTAACCCAACGAGCATGTGATATTTTGTTGTGATAAATCTTGTACAGTTGAAATTCTTGGAGTCCCCAGTTGATAGATTTCTTGTCCAATCTGTGTTGGAGCTCTGGTAGAAAGTACAATAGCCTAAGAGAGTGTGTGGAAGATAAGGGGATCACATTCCTTGGGCTATGCAAGTTTAGGGAAAAGAAAGCTATTGGATTGGAATTGTTGTGGGAGTTAGCTTGTTGTAAATTTTACTAGGTATCGGTTTGTTGAGTGGATAGTAGTGAGCCATAGGAGCCATTCTTTCTTGTGGACTCGTAGCCCCATATTGGGGGTGACCTACTACCAAGAGAGATAGAGAATCACAGTCTATGGTTGGGTGCAACATCCATCATCTACAACCAGTTGTGTGATTGATTATAAGATAAGTGTTCTTATTAATTGTGTTTATTTCCCATTAAATGTTGAGTTTAATTGTTTTATATGTTTAAAATTGGTTTCATTCACTAATTTAAAAATGTTGGTAGTTGCATGAGCATTTTTATCATGTTGCAAGCATCCTTTTTCATTGGTATCATAATTTTTCATTTTTGCATGGTAATGGAAACATTACATAATAACTATTTCATGGGGAAACATATTACAAATTATAAAAATGTCCCTTTGGTTATGTAGTCGTGATTATGGAATTTATTCCACCAAATTTATCTAAGATTTCCACCTAGACCCATCCACAATAAAGATAACCCTTATGGGGCACATCAACCCATGAAAAGAAAACACGCCCTTGTGACACACACCAACCCATGAGTAGTGAATGAGTCATTGTTGAGAAATATGGAGAGATAATTTATACAAATTCTTTAAAGAATAAAACATCCTCTTTATAGGGCACATCAACCCTGGCATGAGAAGCAAATAAGTCCTCATTGACAAATACAGAGTGGTCCTTTATACAAATGTTTTATTGAATTTAAATGTGTTTGTGTTGGTGGCCAAAATGTTTATGGTTTAATTAAGGGGTGTGCTCAACCCCACATTAACATGGGAGCTACAAATTCAATTCTAGTGTTAATATGGCATGAACTCACTTTAATATAGGGGGAGGTGAGATTTGATTTTCTTAATAAATCTATGTATAAATGCATTCTCTATGATATTTGGAAATGGATTTATGGTATTTGAACATGAAACTCATGCATACATGAGACCATAGATTTTTAGCATTTGATATACCTATGTTCACTAAATTGTTTATAGGACTTAAGTAGACAATGGGGTCGACTTGGTTTATATATGTGTGTGTGGGTAGTGTTATGCATGTGACATACATTCAACCACTACCTTGGATGACCCATGTCTACCTTAAATTACCACATAAATAATCAAAGCAAGAGCAATCAAGAAGTTGTGAGTAACATGGCATTGTCCTTGGACTCCCCTAAAATTAAGGATTTTGCAAGGGATTTCCTCCAATATACAATAACAAAGTTAGTAAAATAGGAAAGGAGAAACATCATCTAAGGTATAATAGTTGTGTTGAAAGAAACAGTGGTGGTGGAGTGGTTCAACCATTGGCTAAGGGGAAACCCAATAGCTTGGCATTGTCACGTAGAAATTGTCGTGGTGTTGATTAATGTTGCATAGTAATCAAATATGAAGATTATGCTAAACTAGTTACAGAATCTTGGGTTTTGATTTTACAATTTGGAAAGCATTTTTAGTTATCAATGTCTCAAGAATTTTTGGGGGGCTTGTCTATTTTTCAAATCACTAAAATTTGCATTATTCCTAATACAAAATATTGAGATATTTTGTATAAGTAGATATGTTTTATGCTAGTATGGATGTTTAATGTGTTATTGTTAGCATGAATTCATAAACTCGGAAAAAAATATTGGTGGGCATGTTTAATATTTTTATCTTCGATGTAATTCACCTTGAACTTGCATCTAGTTTTATCCATTATTTTTTTTATTATGATGGTGGAATCCAAATTTTGAGGAGAATACTAGAACATGAACAAAAAAGAAGGGTCCTTCGTAAATAACATGAACGAATTATTTGGGATTGGCCTAGTAGCATACTTAATGATACTCGAGGGATTTTTCTATATTAATAATTATCTTTAAACCAAGTTAATTTACCTTTTCCAACCACTCAAACTAGAGAAAATTTTGGAGTTGTAGAGGAGGAGGTTGTCCCTTTGTTCTTAGAACCTCCACAGAGACAAAGCATAAGGTGTAAGGTCAAATCCTTTTGTATTTTATATTTAAGAAATAAAATTTTCTTTTAAATGACGTTAGCAAAGATCAACCTTAGTTGTTCAAGAGTGATCCTCTAATTATCCTTGATCTTTTCCTTCACTTTATCAATGATATCCAACTCTCCATTTCCAAGGTAATGGTTTTCCTAGTGAAATTTTTCACAAAACTATGCATGCCCCCTCTTATTGGAAGACTAATATGCATGGTGGGAATCCTCTCATGTATGCCCCCTAAAATACATATCAATAATTTTATTTTATCGTATTCATTACTGAGACAAACCTAGTTTTGACAACATGAGTGTGTAATGTTGTCAATGATTTTCCAATGGTGTGTCGATCCAATCTATGGAATATTGAAAGTTGGCTACATGATAGAAATAGGTCCTTCAGGGACCTTCTACCCATCATCCCACACTCTATGCTTTTGGTGATAGCTTTATTTATCTTCTCCACAAGCTTCTCAAGAATGTTGTCTACCACAACTTCCAACATCTATCCAACTATTGTGGGTTTGGGTGGAAACAATTCAAAGTCTCTAGACTTTGACTCATCATCAAATTCGACCTCTATTCTAATTCCAACAAACGTGTAAAGCATACAACTACATGCATTTTATTTTCATTTGCAAATCCTTTGATCTTGGAAAAATTGATGACCTCTCGGTCGATACCCACAATTCTAAAACCCTTAAAATTTGTTGTTTCACATTAAACCCACAATGGGGTGTCCAAGGATCCAAAATCTCCCTGTGAATTGCTCTAGTTTTGCACCAGTCTACAGCACTTCCAAACAAGCGCTAGTCTCCATAAAATCCACACATTGTAACCAAGCACTCCTTTTGTCGAGGCTTAAATCTTCCTCAGACTATTAGAATTTTCCTTGATCATGTGTATCAAAATTTATTAAGTTCCATTCTCCACCATCGAACATCAAAGGATGAATGATCTTCATTGTGCCTTAGAATGCTATCACTCTCTAATATCCATTGTCGATAATCTTACAATCATATGGTTATTCTAGCTTCTAGACTTGTTTCAATGAACGGTCTCGATTCAGCGTTCACTCCTTTTTTTCTCGTACTTCTCCTATCTAACTCTTTCATGCCACTACACCTCGAAATGTCCACTTAGATAGTTTTTCCTTCCTCCTCAAATTATGAACACCTATAGCCTCTTGACCGTTGATCTGTCATAAGATCTATAGTCATCAATCACCATCATTGATTCCATAGTACCATGCATATGCCATGGAACCTACATGTGGATTCCACGTGTCACATTACCATTCATGGATCCAACTACCATGTGTCCACTACTCATACGTCCACTTCATTGACACATGTCCACTTCTCATTAGTTGATGCCACGTATGGGTTATTGTTAGTTGCCACATGTCACCTTTGTGACATGCCACGTATCCTCATCTAAACCATTGATCTATTCTTTTTAGAATAGATCTAGGTCATTGATCATTATTCCTTATCAAAGTTAATCTAGCTACTTGACTTTGATGACATTGCTCCGATATCGAATAGAAAATTTCCACATTTTGTTTTCTTAACCTCTGACTAGGGTTCCTATGAATTGATACTAACCGTTTGTTGGGGTCTACTCCCTTTAATCTAAACCATCAGTCTGACACTCTACATCATTTAGATCCTACAAGCTATGACAAATAAGACACCTCCATGTGTCTTCTCTAGATCCATCACCCTGGATCACTTTAAAACCATCTGGATCATTTTTTGTCTAGCCTTCATTGGATTTCTCTACAATTCTACACTCTGAAATATTTACTCTGAAAAATATCAATGCTCACCACATGGAGACTTGATGACCATTGATCTGTTTATATCTGAATTCAAACTTATTCGTAGATCGAGATCCTTCGTTAGAGTATTCTGTAGACTTGGATTTCGAATCACTGACTCCAATGTATAACCATGACCATCGATTCCTTTGTCCTCTGATTGATCTATGGTCGGGACTTAATCAATCATTGAGTGGATGTTTGAGATCATTACTCTAACTTCAAACCTGATCCAATGACTTACCTTTGCATGGACTCCTAATCCAATGGTTATGATTACTTATAATCCAATGGTCATAATGATTCTCAATGGGATCTAATGCTTCTTGTTTCTCTATCACTTGCAAAGGGTATTTCCACTTTGTTCTTTATTTCTCCTACGCACAGAATTGAATCTAACTCTGTCCTTCACAATCTCACCATGATTAAAGTGTCATTTTTTATCATGTCGTGATCAACAATGTATCATGATTCTTAGTGTGTGTGTTCCATTGGACACCTGCACATATGATTCAATAAAAGGATTCTTCATTTTTGAGATATTCACACCTACTCACTCAATCTTGTAGAGAATATATGCACAATAATACATAGAGGTACGATACTCCAATTCCCAACAACACTCCTAAAAGAGTGATTTAATTAATCAATTGTACACACACTATACATACAAATTACATAAGGCCTCTTAATGGCCTTTCCAACATCTCCCTCTTTGGCCTGATTCCTCACTCAATTGACCAGTTTCCTTTGCATGTTTCTACATTCATTTGGACACACTCTCCTTTCCCTCTAGCTTACAAATTAATACAAAAGGATTCTGAAACTGCAATTTGTTTCAAATCCTAAAATCACTCACATAGATCCCTAGGATCCTATAGATTCATAAAATCCTCTTGAGATCTTATAAATTACCCTAAGATATCTCTAACTCACTCAAACTCTAGAGATCTTCTTAATAAGGAATATTCAATTACATTCAATAACAATATTAATCCTATGGAATTCTTCTAGAATTCAATCAAACATAGGAAAATACGAACAATTCAAGACCGCCCTAGGTCTATCCAAACAAGATTAATCTTATAGGTAGGATTCTCCTACATCAAAGTCTCAAGGAACAAAAATTTCATGATCTCCTACTCATGAGTTCCATTAACTAAAGTCCTCATCAATCCCATACTTTATATTGTTTCTTTCTGTCCTTATTGTCTTGTTGCTGCCTTGTTTCCATATGAAACTGTCCACTTGTTATACTGGTGTAAATATTATTTTCTTCGATATGTCTTGTCTGAGACATATTCACCATCAGCACCCTTAGTTCCTCAATATCCTTGTCCAGTCTGTCTTCTAGTTGGTACATATTGTTGCAAACTTCTTTTTGAAACTTGTTGCTATTGTTGTTGATTGGTTTCTCCCTATCTTCTTCATATCTTCATCTCAAAGTAATTGAGATATGCAGAAAACTAAATTATATCTTTAGGATTCTTACTCTCGATTATGAAATTCCCTTCATCAATCCTTGGATTGATCAACCAGTCCTCAAGCATCTTCATTTCTTCCTCAAAATCAGTGAGCACTAAATCTGAGTGCTTCTCTTCAACCTCTTCTTTGTTCTCTGCAACAACAATCTCTTGCAATTTCTCCTCCATCTCTGTATCACTTAAAAAAAAGTGACTTAGGCATTGATCATATGCCTCTTCTTCCTCTATGAGATATGTTCGTACATGTATGCCTTCTCTTTCTTCAACACTTGCAATCACACACCAATGATCAGTTTTAAAACCATGAGAATTTGAAGTCTATGTTGATGATTCCATCATCATCTTGATATCTCCAATGTAGCATCAATTTCCTCATATGCCTCTCTTGTCATCATCCTCTTGTGTTGTTCTTAACACCTCATCAGACTCTCATAAGAATCTACCTTTTCAACAATTTGATTTGCAAGTTCTGTGTAGTCCTCCCTTTTTCCACCTTTATGAGATGGCAATATCTCATCCTCCTTCATAACAGAATTTTGATTGTGTTCTGCTATTATGCTTTCAGAAAGAATATGCCCATCTTTAGCAGTCTTTGTTACAGTTCCAAATGACCTTCCATATTCCCTTTCACAACCTGCATTCATACACAAATAATCATATTTAAAAACATATGGCTCCCTAGCCTCAATCGGTTCCTCTCTCAGAGCATCCTCATGTTGATCTTAAATCTCCACACAGTCCATGAGACTTGTAGTAAGTCTCTCTTCTCCCATATCATCATCACCAAGGATATATCCTTTCTCTAGTCCACATAAGTGAAAACCTTCCTCTTCAAGTGACCTATGCTTGAAATCATCTCCTCTGAGTTTCTCCTTCTTCAGAAAAGCACTCAACCTGTGCTTCTAGCTCCTCAATATTCTCCTCCGCTTCCTTGCAAATAATTGCATCATAGGCCACTTGAATTTCTTCCTTAGATTCCATCCTTGTCTTTGGTTTTCCTCCTCTCTAACAGTTTCCCAATGCAATTGAGTTGTATCCTTAACTCAATCATTTATCTATCAAGGTCCTCTTGATTCATATTCTTTATGTTGTTTGCCTTGGTATTCTCCTTTCCTCTGTTGTGGCTTACTCCTGAACCTTCATAATGACCATCAATAGTCATTTTCATCTATTCTCTTGTGAACATCTCCTTATACACATGTGAGCTCCATCAAGCCCCTCTCTATAGAAATTCTCCTCTACTTGCCACCTAATACCTCACCCAACTTCCTCTAAGTTATGGTCTCTTGGTATCACTAGTTCTATCCCCTAGAACCCTTTGAGCATAACCTATGCTCCTCTTTGGATCTACACCTACTCATAATATTCAAGAACATCACATTGTCATCCTCATTTCCAATCTATAGTTGAAAGTGTTACAACACTCCTCGTTGTAAGGTTCTGCCAAAATCTTCACTTGAGAGCTCTGATGCTCCATTTTCCCTCTTTCAAAGGTTTGTTGGTTGTGAATGGATACTACCAATCCTTCTCTGCTACCTACAATTACAAATCTCCATAACCAAAGTTAAATTTAAAATACCAATCATTACCTATAAGATCTATCCATGAGATCTTATCCTCCACATTCAATACACTTGAATGGAAAACTTCTTGTCCAATACTTGTGCAATTTCTTATGCATGCCCCCTTTGAATCTGCTCAGATTCATTTTTGTCTGCAATCCATTGTTCTAGATTTCCATTGTTCAATGCAAACAGAATTTGTTTGTTCTGATACCAAAAAATGATGACCTCTCGATCTATACCCATAGTTCTGCAACCCTTAAAATTTGTTGTTTCACATTAAACCCACAATGGGGTGTCCAAGGATCCAAAATATCCCCACGAATTTCTCTGAGTTCACACCAGTCTATATCACTTCCAAACTAGCACTAGTCTCCATAAAACCCACATGTTATAATCAAGCACTCCTTCTGTCGGGGCTTAACTCTTCCTCAAACTATCAAAATTTTACTTGATCTTGTGTATCAAACTTTATTCAGTTCCATTCTCCACCATCGATTTTCACAGGATGGACAGTCTTCATCATGCCTTGGAATGTTATCACTCTCCAATATTCACCATCGATAATATTAAAATCACATTGTTTTTATGGCTTATGGACTTGTTCCAATGAATGGTCATGATTCAATGTTCACTCTCGTTTTCTCGGAGTTCTCCTATCAGACTCTTTCATGCCATTTCACCCCAAAACATCCACTCTGAAAGTTCTTCCTTCCTCCTTGGACTTCAAACACTTATAGCCTCTTGATTGTTGATCTGTCTTAATATCTATGGTCACCAATCACCATCATTGATTCCACAGTGCAACGCCTATGCCATGGAACCTACATGTGGATGCCATGTGTCACATTACCATTCATGGATCCAAATACCACATGTCCACTACTTATATGTCCACATCACTACCACATGTCCACTTCTCATTACTTGTTGCCATGTCTGAGTCCTTGTCAATTTCCATGTGTAGCCTTTATGACCGACCACATGTCCTCATCTGAACCATTCATATATTATGTTCTGAATAGATCTGAGTCATTGATCATTGTTCCTTCTATCAAAGTTACTCCAACTACTTGACTCCGATGACCTTGCTCCGAAATCGAATAGAAAATCACCACGTGTCATTTTCTTAACCCCCGACTAGGGTTCCTCCACATTGATCCTTAACGTCTATCGAGGTATACTCCCTTCAATCTATACCATTGGTCGAACTCTCTACGTCATTCAGTTCTTGCAATCTATGACCAATAAGACACCTCCATGTGTCTTCCACAGATCCATCACCCTGGATCACTCCAAAACCATTTGGACCGTTGGTTTCCTGACCTTTGTCGAAGTTCTCTACAGTTCTACACTCTAAAAGGTTTACTCTAAAAACTGTCAATACTTTCCACGTGGAGACTTGATGTCCATTGATTTTTCTATCTCTAAATTCAACCTTAGTCGTAGATCGAGATTCCTCATCAGAGTATTTTGTAGACATGGATTTTGAATCATAGACTTTGAGGTATAACCATGGTCGTTAATTCCATTGTATGTTGATTGATCTATGGTCGAGACTTAATCAACTATTGAGTGGATGGTTGAGATCTCGCCTTTGACTTTAAGTCTTATCCAACGGCTTACCTCTATGTGGACTCATGATCCAATGATTATGATTATTTATAATCCAACAGTCACAATGAATCACGAAGGGATCTAATGCTTCATATTTATTGATCAGATACAAAGGGTATTTCCACTATGTTCTTTGTTTCTCCTTGGTGTAGAGTTGAATCTAACTCTATCCTTTACGATCTCACCATGATCAAAGGTTCATTATTGATAATGTCATGATCAACAATGTATCACAATTCTTAGTGTGTGCATTCCACTGGACACCTACACATACGATTCAAGAAGAGTATTCTTCATTGTTGATATATCCACACCTGCTCACTCAATCTTATAGAGAATACATGCACAATAATACACAGAGGTCTGATACTCCAATTCCCAACAATACTCATAATAAAGTGATTTAATTAATCAATTGTACACACACTATACATACAAATTACATAAGGCCTCTTAATTCCCTTTCCAACATCTCCCTCTCTGGCCTAATTCCTCACTCAACTGGCCACTTTCCTTGACCTACTTCTACATTTGTTTGGCCACACTCTCCTTTCCCTCAGGCTTACAAATTAATACAAAAAGATTCTAAAACTACAATCTGTTTCAGATCCTAAAATCACTCACACAAATCCCTGGGATCCTCTAGATCCATAAAATCCTTTTGAGATCTTCTAACTTGCCCTAATATCTCTCTAACTTACTCAAACTCTCAATATATTCTTAAAAAGGCAGATTCAATTACATTCAATAACAATCTTAATCCTATGGAATTCTTCTAGAATTCAATCAAGCATAGGAAACTACAAATAATTCAAGACCACCCTAGGTCTAGCCAAACAAGCTTAATCTTGGAGGAAGGATGCTCCTACATCAGACTCTCAAGAAACAAAAATTTCATGATCTCCTAATCATGAGTTCCATTAACTAAAGTCCTGGTGGATTCCATACTTTATATTGTTGCTTGCTTTCCATGTTGTCTTGTTGTTGCCTTGTTTCCATATGCAATTTTCCACTTGCTCTGCTAATGTAAATCTTATTTTCTTTAGAATGTCTTCTTTGAGACATCTTCACAATAAACACCCTTAGTTCCCCAATCTCCTTGTCCAGTCTATCTTCTAGCCGATACATATTGTTGAAAACTTGTTGTTGAAATCTACTACTATTGTTGCTGACTGGCTATTGCATGTCTTCTTCATATCTCTATCTCAAATTAATTGAGGTATTCATCTCCTTTGCAAAAAATTGAATTATATCTTCAGGATTCTTAATCTCAATTATGCAATTCCCTTCATCAATACTTGGATTACTCAAGCATCTTCAGTTCTTCCTCAAAATCGATGAGCACTAAATCTGAGTGTTTCTCTTCAAACTCTTATGTTTTCTATACAACAACAAGCTCTTGCAATTTCTCCTCCATCTATGTATCACTTAATAAAAAGTGACTTAGGCACTAATCATCTATGTATGACATATTTTGTATATGTATGCCTTCTCTTTCTTTGGCACCTGCAAACGCACACTAATGATCATTTTTAAAACCATGAGACTCTAAAGTCTTTGTTGATGTTTCCAGCATCATCTTGATCTACTCCAATGCAGCATCTATTTCCTCATCTGCCTCTCTTGGAATCATCCTCTTATGATGGTCTTAACACCTCATCAGACTCTCATAAGCATCTACCTTTTCAACAATTTGATTTGCAAATTGTGTGTAGTCCTCCCCTTTTTTACTTTTATAAGATGACAATATCGCACCCTCCTTCATAGAAAAATTTTGATTATGTTCTGTTGTTATGCTTTCAGAAAGAATATCTCCATCTTTAGAAGTCTTTGTGATAGTTCCAAATGATTTTTCAACTTCTTCCCTTTCACAACCTACAGTCATACACAAATCATAATATTTAAAAACATAAGTCTCCCTATCCTCAATCGGTTCCTCTGCCATCACATCCTCATGTTGATATGAACTCTCCACATAGTCCATGAGAATTGTAGTAATTCTATCTTCTCCCATATCATCTTCACCAAGGATATCTCATTGCTCTGGTTCACAAAAGTGAACTCCTTCCTCTGCAACTGACATCTTCATGAACTCATCTCCTCTGAGTTTCTCCTTCCTCAACAAATCACTCAACCTGTGCTTCTAGCTTCTCAAGCTTCTCCTCGGCTTCCTTGCAAATAATTGCATCACATGCCACTTGAATTTTTTCCTTAGATTCCATCATTGTCTCTAGTTTTCCTCTATATTCCTTTGTAGCAGTTTCCCAATGCAAATAATTTGTATTCTTAACTCAGTCATTTCTCTTTCAAGCTCCTCCTGACTCATCTTCTTTATGCCTTTTTTCTTGGTATTCTCCTTTCCTATGTTATGGCTTCTTCTTGAACCTTCATAATGACCATCAATAGTCATTTGTATATCTTCTATTGTGAACATCTCCTTATACACATGTGAATTTCATCAAGCCCCTCTATGTAGCAAGTCTCCTCTACTTGCCACCTAATACCTTACCCAGCTTCCTCTGGTTTATGGTCTCTTGGTATCACTGGTTCCATCCCCTAGAACCCTCTGAGAATATCTTGTGCTCCTCTCTGGATCTGCACCTACTCATAATCTCTCTGAGAACATCCCATTTCCATCCTCACTTCCAATCTATAGTTGAAAGTGTTACAACACTCCTTGTTGTAAGGTTCTACCCCAATATTCACTTGAGAGCTCTATTGCTCCCATTTCCCTCTGTCACAGCTCTGCTAGCTATGAATGGTTGCTACCAATCCTTCTATGCTACTTGCAATTACAAATCTTCATAACCAGAATTAAATTTAAAATACCAAACATTACATGTAAGATCTATCCATGAGATCTTATCCTCCACATTCAATACACTTGAATGGAAAAATCCTTGTCCAATACTTCTGCAATTTCTTATGAAATCCTTTGTGCATCCCCCCTCTGAATCTTCTCAGATTCTCTGGTGTCTGCAATCCATTGTTGCAGATTTCCAGTGTTCAATGAAAACATAAGTTGTTTTCTCGGATACCAAAAAATGATGACCTCCTAGTCTATACCCACAGTTCTGCAGCCCTTAAAGTTTGTTGTTGCACATTAAACCCACAATGGGGTGTCCAAGAATCCAAAATATCCCCACTAATTTCTTTGATTTTGCACCAGTCTATAGCACTTCCAAACTAGCACTAGTCTCCATAAAACCCACATGCTATAACCAAGCACTCCTTCTGTCGGGGCTTAACTCTTCCTTAGACTATCATAATTTTCCTTGATCATGTGTATCAAAATTTATTCATCTCCATTCTCCACCATTGATTGTCACGGGATGGACAATATTTATCGTGCCTCAAAATGTTATCAATCTCCAATCTTCACCATCGATAGTCTTACAATCAAACGGTTTTTTTGGCTTTTGGACTTGTTACCATGAATGGTCTTGATTCAACTTTCACTCCCTTTTTCTCAGAGTTCTCCTATTAGACTCTTTCATTCCAATGCACCCTAAAATGTCCACTTCGACAGTTTTTCCTTCCTCCTCAAACTTCGAACACCTAAAGACTCTCGACCGTTGATTTGTCGTAAGATCCATGATCACCAATCACCATCATTGATTCCACAGTGCCATGCCTATGCCACGGAACCTACACATGGATGTCACATGTCATATTACCATTCGTGGATCCAACTTCCACGTGTCCATTGCTCATACATACACATCACTTCCACGTGTCCACCTCTCATTAGTTGTTTCCACGTCAGAGTCCTTGCCAGCTGCCACGTGTCACATTTGTGACAGGCCACATGTCCTCATCTAAACCATTGATCTATTATGTTCCAAATATATCTAAGTAGTTGATCGGTGTTCCTTATATGAGGGTTACTCCAACTACTTGACTTCGGTGACCTTTCTCCAACAACGAATAGAAAATCACCATGTGTCATTTTCTTTACCCCCAACCATGGTTAATCTAAACTAATCCTTACCATATGTTGGGGTCTACTCCTTTCAATATAGACCGTTGGTATAACACTCTACGGCATTTATTTCCTACAAGCTACGACCAATAAGACACCTCCACATGTCTTCTCCAAATCCATCACCGTGGATCACTCTGAAACCATCTGAATCGTTGGTTGTCTGGCCTTCATTGAAGTTCTCTATAGTTCTACACTCTGAAATATTTACTCTGAAAAATGTCAATACTCGCCACGTGGAGACTTGATGGCAATTGATTTGCCTATCTATAAATTCAACCTTAGTCATAGATTGAGATTCTTCACCAGATTATTCTGCAGACTTAGATTCCAAATCAAAGACTCTGAGATATAACCATAGTTGTCGATTCCTTTGTCCTCTAATAGATCTATGGTCGGGACTTAATCAGTCGTTGAGTGGACTGTTGATATATCTCCTTTGACTTCAAGCCTGATCCAATGGATTGCCTCTGTGCGAACTCCTAATCCAACGGTTATGATTACTTATAATCCAACGGTCACAATGAATCCCAATGGGATCTAACGCTTCTTATTTCTCGATCACCTGCAAAGGGTATTTCCACTATGTTCTTTGTTGCTCCTATGCACAGATTTGAATCTAACTATGTCCTTCATTATCTCACCATGATCAAAGGTTCATTATTGATCTCGTCATGATCAACAATGTATCATGATTCTTAGTGTGTGTATTCCATTGGACACTTTCACATATGATTCAAGAAGAGGATTCTTCATTATTGAGATATTCACACATGCTCACCCAATCTTGTAGAGAAGACATGCACAATTATACACAGAGGTATGACACTCCAATTCCCAAAAACATTCGTAATAGAGTGATTTAATTAATCAATTGTACACACAATATACATACAAATTACATAAGGACTCTTAATGGCCTTTCCAACATCTCCCTCTCTGGCCTGATTCCTCACTCAATTAACCACTTTCCTTGGCCTAATTCTACATTCATTTGGCCACAATCACCTTTCCCTCATGCTTACAAATTAATACAAAAGGATTTTGAAACTGCAATATGTCTCAAATCGTAAAATCACTCACACAAATCCTTAGGATCCTCTAGATCCATAAAATCCTATTGATATATTCTAACTTACCCTAAGATCTCTCTAACTCACTCAAACTATCGAGATCGGCTTAATAAGGAATATTTAATTACATTCAATAACAATCTTAATCCTATGGAATTCTTCTATTTGGTTTCGAAGGTCAGCAGAGGCGGTTGGATGGTAAAGTCGTTCTTGCAACGAAGGTCAGGTATTGTGCTCAAACCCGAGCAAGGAGGTGGTCTAGCTACAGAAAGATTAACTGGGCCAAGCTCGCATACCTTTAACACATATGCGGGAAACCATCCCGGCCATTATGGAAAACCCTAACCCCTTCGTAGTGTATATTGCAGGCGACCAGACAAAGAACCCCAGCGCGGAGAGTAACCTGCGCCTTTCCCGACATTCGACTTCCACTGCTACACCGGTATGGGCGCAGAGGAGGGGGGGGAACCCCCCTCATACTGCAATGTTGTGGCCAATGACATATCAGGCACCAGAGCAATGAGACCTACCTTCGAACCGTCGTTGCAAGTACGAGAGCAGCTCCTAGCCAAGGAACAAAGCCCCATAACAAAAATGGAAACAGAAGCAGGAACCTCTCAACCAAAACCACCACGGAGTTGGGAACCAGGCAAATGCATCCCACAAATGGAGAAACCGACGAGATATCTCATCAGCTCAACCAGACGAGAGAGCACACCCTCATTGGCAAATTCCTAGGTCTTTGGCCAGTAGAAAGGGACCTCAACAAATGGATAAAGCACTGGTGGAATCCCAAGGGGGACTATGAGATTCAACTCAGTTCCAAGGGTTTCTTTACAATTATTCTATATAATCTAGAGGACAAGGATAGGATCTTTGAAAATGGGTCGTACTTCTTCAACTCGGCAGGACTGTTTCTACGTTTTTGGACTGAAAGATTTATCCCGGACAAAGAAGATTTCACCATGGCCCCGGTATGGATACGCATGTACTCATTTCCACAAGAGTTCTATTTGGAAGAGATTCTAATGGGCATAGGAAATACCCTAGGACATTATGTTAAAGCTTCAGAAGCCACAAGACAGCGAAAATATATCTCGTATGCTAGGATCTATGTTTATATGAACATCTCTAAAGATCTCCCTGGAGCGGTAACCCTTAAGTTCCAGGATGAGGACTGGCTACAAACTCTGGACTACGAGCATATACCATTTAGATGCAGAAGATGCCATGAGAACGGACATTTATACCGGTATTTCCCTCTCATTAAACAAGCCACAAAGGCAAGCGAAACCATGCAGAAAGATGGCTTCACCACAGTTGCATCGAAAAGGAGAAACCCACCAAAGAAGCAAACCCCGAATTCCAAGAAAAAAATCACCACCAAAAACTCTTATGAGATTTTGGATCAGCTACCAGAAGATGAGGAAATTCAGGACCCGCACAAGGGTCCTCAACGGCCGCAAACAAACCCTCCTCCCCAAACCTATGAAACTCACACAGATGAAAGAGGAGAAGGAGATGGGGATACCTCGATGATGCTGGACGACCAAGATTTGGCAGGGATAGATCTGGAAAAGTTGGAGGAAGCTCTGAACCAACAGGACCTCCAGGCCCTCCCTGAAGAACAACTACGCAAAGTACACAAGGTATTTCTCAACTCCTCAACAGGATCCACAGCACGCCTGGGCATAGCAACGGACTCAAGTTCTGGCTCGAAGAGAGTCCTTCGGGAAAAAAAAAGAAGGGGATGGAAAACTGCACACCAACTGATCAAGGAAGCAGGCAATCTTATGATAAACCCAGGTCAAATCCATAAGCTCTTGGAGGGATACCTCCACTCAACACCTCCCTCTTAATGATGAAGATCATCACCTGGAATATCAGAGGACTGAATGGTAGATCCAAACAAAGGATCCTCCGAGACTGCATCATAGTAGAGAAACCAGATATCCTGATGCTCCAAGAGACTAAATGTCGAGGGGCAGAGGTTGAAACAATCTTTCAGCGCATATGGCGAGAATGCACTTCCATAACAACAGATTCCACAGGAGCCTCAGGCGGCCTTGCCATAATATGGAACCCATCCAACATTACTCTCAGCAAACCTTTTACCACAATAGGCACGATAACTGCTCACTTCGTGGTCATTGGCTCGAATCAGGAAGGAGTCGTCACCAACGTCTACGGGCCACACAGTAACTAGGACAAAGACAAATTTATGGAGCGACTCAAGCTGATCAAGACCCTGGCATCAACCCCAAACTGGATCTTAAGAGGCGACTTCAACATGATCCTGACACTCGAAGAGAAAACTGGAGGAATCAAAAAACTCAAGCAAGACAGTGGTAAGTTTAAAGCTCTCATTGATCATCTAAAATTAGTAGATATAGAAAATAGCAATGGTACTTTCACTTGGTCCAATCACAGATCAGGTAATCAACACATCGCCTGTCGACTAGACCGCTTCTTGGTAACCGAAGACATTATGGAATCAGGCTCTCATCTGGAAAGCCTCATTTTACCAAAAGCAGGCTCAGACCATTGGCCTCTGGCTCTGCAGCTAGACATGGGAGAGCCTCCCAGATACAAGCCTTTTCACGTTGAGAAACTTTGGCTATCACACCCGGACTTTCATCGGCTAGCCAAATCCTGGTGGGAGAAAGTGGAAATAGATCATGGCTCCTGCATGTACAAGTTTCAGCAACGCCTTAAAAATTTCAAGCAAATGTTGAAGCAATGGAACAAAAATAGCTTCGGCAATATACTGCAAAGTATATGGACCATAGAGAGCAGACTGGGGGAGATTCAGAAAATTTTCATTTCCGGATCTAGAACCAAAGAACTAATGATGGAGGAGGAGCAGCTCCAGGGACAGCTAGAAGAACGAAGGAAGCAAGAGGAAATCTTATGGAAGCAAAAATCAAGAGTGCAATGGCTCAAAGAAGGGGAAAAGAACACAAAATTTTTCCATAGGGCCATGATGCACAGAAGACACATCAATAGGATCACTCACCTAGAGGACAGTCAGGGAAACTTAACCAGGGAACACTCCAAAATCGAGGAGGAGCTGCTCAATTATTATCAAAACCTCCTAACAGAACCAAAGAAGGACAGAATGGAAGCAATAAGAAGAGTAACATGACACATACCATCACTGGTTACCCCAGAGAAAAATGCAGCTCTAACTCGACCCATCACCCAAAAAGAGGTCGACCAAGCAGTAAAAAACATGCCCTTAGGAAAATTCCCCGGCCCGGATGGATTCACCACAGATTTTTTCCATCACTGCTAGGATCTGGTCAGACAGGAAGTGTGGGAAGTAGTAGAGGAATCAAGAGCTTCAGGTCTGGTCCTACCAGCTCTCAACGCCACCTTCCTTACCCTCATTCCAAAAGAAGAAAGAGTCACCAACCCCAAACAATTCAGGCCTATAGCCCTCTATAATTTCATATACAAAATTATAACGAAGGTCATAGCCACTCGACTCAAGCCCATCCTGGCATTCGTCATATCCAAGGAGCAGTCAGGGTATGTAGAAGGAAGGAAAATCATGGATAGCGTCATCCTAGCCCATGAGATCATACATTCCCTCAAGACTACAAGAACTCCAGGTATGCTAATCAAACTCTACCTTTCAAAAGCTTTCGACCGGGCCAATTGGCAGTACCTTAGAGTTGTCCTAGATTCTTTCAGCTTCGATCAGGATTGGGTCAACTGGGTCTTGAATCGCACCTCCTCCACCTTCTTTTCCATTCTTGTCAATGGCGTACCATCCAAACCTTTTTCGCCATCCAGAGGAATCCGACAAGGGGACCCCCAATCCCCCTTTCTTTTTGTACTCCTGGAGAAAGGACTGGGACGCTATATCAAAGAAGCAGTAAATGAAGGCTCCCTTAAAGGCCTACCCGTGTACAACATACAACCAGCACCCTCACACAACCAATTTGTTGATGACACCCTCCTCCTGAACTCCCCCACAGCCTAGGAGGCTATTAAGATCAATTCCATCCTATCTGACTTTACTGAAGCCTCAGGCATGTCACTCAACCTGGAAAAGTCCAAACTTTACTTCTTCAATACCCTGCCCTCTATCCAGCGTCATGTTTCCAGACTTCTGGGGATACCCAGGAGCTCCCTTCCGTTCAACTATCTTGGAGTTCCACTCACTAGAGCGGCAGCCACCTCCATCTCCTGGGACAGCCTTCTCCTCTCCATTTCCAATAGGCTATGCAACTGGACCTTCAGACCCCTCAATATTGCCTCCCGATTGGTTCTCCTCAAATCAATTTTGCAAGCTCTACCCACCTATCTCTTCACAGCTCTGGCAGCTCCCAAGAAAGTCACCAGAGCCATCAGAAATCTGCAGTGCAACTTTCTCTGGCACGGTCATCAACTAAACAAGAAATGGGCATTAGTCAACTGGGATCGACTCTGCACGCCGAAAAGTCAAGGCGGACTAGGACTCCGAGATCCAGGGAAACTCAACCAAGTAATGGGAGCCAAAATCTGGTGGAGATGGCTGAAAAATCCAACAGCCACCTGGGCACAACTGTGGAAAATAAAATATGCCCCCCTCACATCGGAAGAACAGCTGATCTGACACAACAACCGCATACAAGGCTCCAACATCTGGAATACAGCTTGGAAAAATCGCACATTGGTTCAAAATCATGCCTTCTGGGAATTAAGAGACGGACGAAGCGCCCTATTCTGGCAAGACTCCTGGCAGCAACTCAAGCCACTACACGCAATGGAAGAGCTATCTGATCTCAAAAGAGCCCTCCACCAGAACACCTCCTTAAAGGTTAAGGATTTCTAGAAACCACATACTCAGCAGCAAAGGTGGCGCTAATGGAAGATCTCAAATCAAGAGCTCGGGACCCCAGCACATCTCAATCTACAGAACTGGCAATCTCAAGCCATCCGTAGGAAAACACTTTATCGAGAGGGACCAGACATCCTGAGGTGGGGATACTCCACAACTGGCATCTTCACCACCAAAGAAGCTTACCTACTACAAGGGAACCAAGAGGAATTACAAAAGGAGCATATTTGGAGTAAAGTCTGGAACTCCGCTCTATGGCCTAAGGTCTCCAAATTTTTGTGGCTAGTGGAACACACCAGAGCCTTAACATGGGACAACCTAAGAAGGAGAGGCTTCATCGGACCCTCCCTCTGTGTTCTCTGCTATCAACAGGAGGAAACTAAAGAACACCTCTTCAATGGATGCCACTACAGCCAACAGATTTGGGACTATGGTGTGCAACTAATGTGCAAATCCAACCAAAATCGAAGCAGCATTAATGACACAATTGAGAATTGGGATTGCAGCTCCTACAACAACCCCATTCTAAATCTCATATGGCAAATTTTGCCAGGATTCACCCTATGGAAAATTTGGAAAGAATGAAACAAGTGAATATTCCACTACCAATCCTCCCTCCCAGAGACCACATGGGATAAAATCAGAGCCTTAATCAAAGAAACAGTCAGGAGCAAGCCCAGGACAGAGGAAGATCTGCAGTGCATCCCAGAAGAACAAAGCACTCTTCAAAACTGGAAGCCCATACTAAGCAACCAATTGAGCACAAGGATCCATAAGCGTCAACCAATCAGTCCCACCAACTAGACTCCACCCCCAACACATTTCATCAAAGTAAATTTTCATGGAGCCTCCAAAGGCAACCTGGGAATAGCAGGATACGGGGCAGTGCTAAGAAACTCCAGTGGTGAAATCCTTGGTCTAGAAGCGGGATTCCTAGGAGACACGACCAACAATGTAGTTGAGCTAACAGGACTCCTGCGAGGCCTCCAAACAGCCATGGACAAAGGATACCAAAGGATAATCTTAGAAGGAGATTCGCAAATTATCATAAGGCTAACCACCAAAATTCTCTATGGATGCGACCCTGCCAAAATCTCGCTAAGCTGGAGACTTTATGGTCTACTCGCAGACTTCATCCACCTCCTACAACCTCATCTCAACATCACCACCTCCCATTTGAATCGGGACGCAAACAAAGTGGCAGATTGCCTAGCAAAAAAAGTAGTTGAAACAGGTGAGGAACACTTCTGCTGGGCAGAACACATCTCACCAACCCCAGAGATCCTCACTCGGTGTCAAACCTTAGCCACTAATTACCTTCATCCCCCGGATGGGGTGACATGAGGCGCGATGGTGCAACGCGGGATCGAGTCGGGACGCAGCATTAATGCATCCACTGGCTCACATCACCTCTGCTCTTAACTCACCATGGACATGAGTAGGTGCATTAAAACGAAGAGGCCTCTCGCACAAGGGAAGGGTACAGGCCCTCAGCGCACTAACCAGGATATTTTAATAGCTATGGCGGGCATTTTAGCATTAGTTCTCATCCTCCAGTTCTCATTGTCGCTCCTTGCAGACTCCCCGGCAATCTCGCCAACTTTCAAGGGCAGCACGATATTTTGAGAGAGTACCCAGGCAATTTGTTGGACCACCGCCATGCCCCGAGCGAGAGGGAAGCCGAGAAGGGGAGTCGCCTGGTACATGGCGGAGTCACGGCCCAAGAGAAAGAAGAACTTTGAGATTGCCATAGCAATGGAAACCAGGAGAAGAAGAAACAGACCATGCACGCCTCCAATGGCATACGTAGAGGAAGCCATCCCGGAAGGAGGCCTGGTGAGCCTCCCTGAGCACACTTTGTTTATCGTGTCGGACAACTGGAATCCGAGATCGAATTTTGGACTGGACAGCAAGCCACCGCCTGGAAGCAATCTGCTCGGCCCCCATGCCACCAGCTCAGAGACGCCTTACTCCTCCTGCTACGTAGAAGAGGAGGTTCCCCCCGAACCTACCAGGGAAGCAGAGGTGCACCCGAATTAGGAAGCAGAAGCGACCAACCTTGAGAGGTTAATTATCAGCCATCGCCCGGAGAAGCCACCTTCAGTCGACTGGGGATACTTCAATCTCGTCTTTGAGATGAGGAATCTGTTGGATGACCAGATCTTCCGCCTGGCGAGAATGAATCAGACACTTGACATGCTCTTTATGGCTCACTCCAGAGCTTTGCCAAAGAAATAATGTCTGACTTGTGCGCAGGCCTATGCGCTCCCAGCAGGATTGTGGCAGCAGGATGACGAGGACAAGTGCGCAGGCTCAAAGGTTACATAATGCTTAGAACCAGACTTTGTTTTTCTTGTTATAATTTAGGCCTTGGGCCCGTTAGTTATCATCTTTTCTTACTACTAGTCAGGGTAACCAGTTTGATGCTCAAGACTAATAGTCCTGGTTTCCTTCGGGCAGGACGTGACACTGTAAATTTTGTTAATTTTGTGAACTGGGTGACAAATGGCATGAGATGTCCAGTTGTCCTGGTTTCCTGTTCAGACGGGACAGCTGGCATCACCAACAGCTTTTGTATTCAGTTTATGGTAATATAATAGGCTCCATCTTTTTTATTTAAAAAAAAAAATCCTATGGAATTCTTCTAGAATTCAATCAAACATAGGAAAATACAAATAATTCAAGACCCCCCTAAGTCTAGCCAAACAAGCTTAATCTTGGAGGTAGGATGCTCCTATATCAAAAAGGTGTCAAGGATACTTGGCACTGGTCATGAAAAGGTGTTACCAATGCTTGGCACTAAGCATTTGAAATAGTGTTTTCTATGTTAAGCCTTGATCTCCAATGTTATGTTGAGAAATGAAAATCAATGCCAAATGCCAACCCTTTAGAGAAAACGTGAATTTATTGAATCGATTGCCTTGAACTCCAAAAATCAAAAGGCCCTTACCTAATTGAGTGTCGATGTCAATGAAAAAGAAGTAACCTCCATTTCCATTTTCTTCCCTATTAGATTAAGCCTATTTGAATGTAGAATGTATGAACTCCAAACACGTGAGATGCATTTTAACACAACATTATAATTAGAAATTTCTAAAATCATGTAATGCATCATATCATTGTCCACATCTTTAAAGTTAAATGTTGATTTATTAAAATAATTATACTAACACAATTCTATTAAATGTTTTAATATCAAAATACCAAATATGGTTTTATATCGAAACACTGCTATAATAGTGTTTCAATTAAGACACTTATCTCAAGTTAATCATCTTGGCATAATTAAAATAAAAAATAGAATACAAC